>JAPFBE010000604.1:0-37903 GCA_034336665.1 Luscinia megarhynchos
TGTGAAAATCGCCAGTGAATTAACCTCGTTACTTTCTTAATTCATGACACAAAATTAACTCAAAATAACCCAAAATTAGCCCAAAATTAATCACAAAATTAAATTAATTAACTAAAATTCTTAGATTAGGAACTCGAAAGTGGGATTAGTGTGAAACAATCCGTGGGTTTTTGGTGAAAAAATGGAAAAATCGGAGATTAATTTGGGAAATCGAGGAATTGAATTAACACACGAAAATTTGAATTCATGACAGAAAATTTACCCAAAATTAACCCAAAATTAAAGTAATTAACTGGAAATCCTAATTAATGAATCCAAAATTAGAATTAATTGTAAAATCCGGGTTGGATTTCCTCAAGGAAAATTACTCAATTAATTTGTGAAAAACTCGCGTATAGATTAACACCGAAAAATTTCTATTCATGACACAAAATTAACCCAAAATTAACCTAAAACTAATCCAATTAATGTAATTAACTCGAAAAATCTTAATTAGGAACCTTTGAAATTGGGATTAATGGAAAAAAATCCCCGTGGGTTTTGGGTGAAAAATGGAAAAAATCGAATTAATTTGTAGAAAAAATCGCCTTAAATTAACACCTAAAATTTCAATTAATGACAGAAAATTAAACCAAAATAACCCAAAATTAAATTAATTAACTCAAAATCTTAATTAGGAATTTGAACTGGGATTAATGGAAAAAATCCCCGTGGGTTTTTGGTGAAAAAATGGGAAAAAATCGGAATTAATTCGGGAAATCGCGGTGAATTAACGCTGAAATGTGAATTCATGACAGAAAATTAACTCAAAAATTAACCCAAAATTAAATTAATTAACTCAAAATCTTAATTAGGAACTTGAAATTAGAATTAATTGTGAAAAATCCTGGTGGATTTCCTCAAGAAAATAAAAAAATAAAAAATTCAAATCAATTTGTGAAAAAATCGCGATAAATTAACACCCGAACGCTTCAATTAATGACCTAAAAATTAACCCAAAATTAAATTAATTAACTCAAAATTTTAATTAATCAACTCGAAATTGGGATTAATTGAAAAAATCCCGTGGATTTTGGTGAAAAAATGGAAAAGATTGGAATTAATTTGGGAAAATCGGGTGAATTAACTCTAAAATTTGAATTCGTGACAGAAAAATTTACCCAAAAATTATCCCCAAAATTAATCCAAAAATTAAATTAATTAACTCAAAATCTTAATAAATCAACTCAAAATATGATTCAGGGAAAAAATCCCGTGGATTTTTGGTGAAAAAATGGAAAAAATGGGAATTAATTTGGGGAAATCGCTGTGGATTAACACCTAAAAATTTGAATTCATGACACAAAATTTACCCAAAATTAAAGTAATTAACTCCAAATCCTAATTAATGAGTTCAAAAATAAAAATTAATTCTAAAAATCCTGTTGGATTTCTCAATCAAATCAAAAAAATAAGAAAATTCCAAATTAATTTTTTCCCCCAAAAATTTTCCCCAAAATTCCCAAATTTTTCCCCAAAAAATTCTCCCCAAAATTTTCCCAAAATTCCCAAATTTTTTCCCCAAAATTTCCCCAAAAATTCTTAAATTTTTCCCCTAAAACTCCCTGTAAAAATTCCCCAAAATCCCCAAAGTTTTCCTCAAAAAAATTCCCCAAAAAATTCTAAAATTCTCAAAGTTTCCCCTAAAAAATTCTCCCAAAATTTCCAAATTTTTTTCCCCAAAAATTCCCCAAAATTCGAATTTTTTCCCCAAAAAATTTCCCTCAAAATTCTCAAAATTCGAGAATTTTTCCCCAAAAATTCCCCCAAAAATTTCCAATTTTTCCCCCAAAAATTGAATAAATTCTCAAATTTTTCCAAAAATCCCCTCAAAATCCACTGAAAATCAGAAAAATTCCCCAAAATTCCCAAATTTTTCCCCAAAATTCTGAATTTTTCCCCAAAAAATTGGAAAAAATTTCTCGATTTCCCCAAAAATTCTCGAAAATTTTTTCAAAAAATCCCCAAAATTTTCTTCTGAATTTTTAAACCTTTTGGGGATTTTTTGTGAAATTTTGCCTTTTCAGGAAATTTTGAGATTCTCTAACCCAATTTTGCAATTTTTAGCAGAACCTTTTTCTCGGAGAAATTTTCTCGACCTTTTTGGAAATCTTTCAAGCAACTTGGGAGAATTTTTGGGGAAATTCTTCCAGATTTTTTCTGGTTTTTTTGGAATTTTAAAAAATTTTTCTCCCAATTTTTTGGAATTTTTTAGAAAAATCTGGATTTTTGTGGAATTTTTCCAAATTCATTTTTCATCTTTCAAGAATTTTTTGAGAAATTTTTCCAAATTTTTGGGAATTTTTTCTAAAAAAATTTTGGACTTTTTTGCAAAATTTTTCCCGAATTTTCTCAGGAATTTTCTCAGAAAATCTTTCTTTTGCATTTTGATCTTAAATTCTTTCCCATTTTTTAGGCATTTTTGTTGAATTTTTAAATAAAATCTCAACACCTTTTTAATTTAATTTTTTAGGTGAAATTTTTCCCAGAAATCCCTTTCAGATTTTTGGGAATCCTTTTTGAAGAAATTCTTTCCCAATTTTGGACACTTTTTGGGAAAAATTTGAATTTTTAGTGAAATTTCTCCCAAAAATCTTTAGGAATTTTCTCAGAAAATTTTTTGCATTTTGAGGAAATTTTTACCATTGTTGGGAAATTTTTAGTTGAATTTTTTTTAATTCAGGAATTTTTTTAATTTTAATTTTTTTGTTTGTTTTGAGTGGAATTTTCTCAGAAATTTTCTCGATTTTTGTAGAATTTTTTCCCAATTTTTCGACATCTTTTGAAAAAATTTGGGCATTTTTATGAAATTTTCTCCCAAATTTTTTGGCATTTTCTCACCTAATTTTTTGCATTTTAACTGAAATTTTCCCCCTATTTTTTGGGCCATTTTTCATCGGATTTTCCCCAAATTTTTTGAAAAATCTCGGATTTTTAGGGGCATTTTTGTGAAATTTTTGTGGAATTTTTTGGGGATATTATGGGATGTTTTGGGACTCACATTCCCCACGATGGAACGAAAGCATCAGCCTCCATTTTTCTCCTCCAGGGACATGATCACCCGGGCCAGTTGCCAAAAAAAATAAAATTATTTTAATTAATAATTTATAATCAACTTTAATTAATTTCTACAGAAATTCTTGGATTTTTTGGGATTTTTTCCCACAAATTTTGTGGTTTTTTCTGGAATTTTAGGGATTTTAAAATGAATTTTTTGGGCCATTTTTAACCCAAATTTTTTCTACTTGGCCCCCAATTTTTTTCTCCCATTTTGACCCATTTTTACCCAAATTTTTTTTATTTTTGATCCACTTTTTAAACCAATTTTTTTCTATTTTTTGAGCCATTTCTGCTTCATTTTGAATTAATTTTTTTCAATTTTTTGAACCATTTTAACCCAAATTTTCACCATTTTGGTTCATTTTACAATAAAATTTTCACAATTTTTTTCTCCATTTTAACCCAAATTTTTTTCCATTTTTTGTCCATTTTTTTCACCAATCATTTTCAGCCACTTCAACCCAAATTTTTCTCTATTTTTTGTCCTTTTAACCCAAATTTTCTCCATTTTGACCCATTTTAACCCAAATTTTCTTATTTTTTGTCCATTTTAAAATTTTTTCATTTTCCAGCAATTTCAACTCAAATTTTTCCCATTTTTGAGCCATTTTAACCCTAAATTTTCTTCATTTTAACCTATTTTTTTCTCTTTTGTCCATTTTAACCCAAATTTTCTCCATTTTTGATCCTTTTTTTTCACCTTCCTCCATTTCCATTTCCATTCCTCCATTCCATTCCATTCCTCCATTTCCTTCTTATTTTTCATTTCCATTCCATTTCCATTTTCTCATTCCATTCCTCCATTTCCATTTATCCACCCTTTCCATTTCCATTTCCATTCCTCCATTCCATTTCCATTTCTCCATTCCATTCCATTCCATTCCATTCCTTCCATTTCCATTTTTCATTCTCCTTTTCCTCCATTTCATTCCTCCATTCCAGTCCATTCTTTCCATTCCTCCATTTCCATTTCCATTCCTCCATTCCTCATTCCATTCTATTTCCATTCCTCCATTTTCCTCCATTTCCTCCATTTTCCATTTCATTCCATTCCATTCCTCCATTCCTTCCATTCCTCCATTTTCCATTCCTCCATTTCCATTTTCCTCCATTTCCACTATTTCCTCCATTTTTCTCCATTTCTCCATTTCTCCATTTTCCTCCATTTCCATTTTCTCCATTTTTTTTCCATTTTCATTTCTCATTTCCTCCATTTTCAATTTTCTCCATTTTCCATTCCTCATTCCATTCCTCCATTCCTCCATTCCTCCATTTTCTTCATTTCCATTTCCTCCATTCCATTTCCTCCATTCCTCCATTTTTAGTTTTGTGTCCATTTTCCTCCATTTTCTCCATTTTCATTCCTCCATTTTCATTCTCCATTTTCATTCCTTTTCACTCCACTTTTTCCTTTTTCCTCCATTTTCCATTCCATTTCCACCATTTTCTCCATGTTTCCTCCATTTTCCATTTTCTCGTTTTCTTTTTCCTCCATTTTCACTCTATTTTCCTCCATTTTCCTCTTTCCGTTATCCATTTTCCTCCATTTCTCTCCTTTTCTCCATTTTCCTCCATTTTGGTCCTTCCTTTTCCTCCATTTTCGTCTATTTCCTTTCGTCTCCGTTTTTCCGTTCCTCCATTTTTCTCATTTTTCGTTTCCTTTCCATTTCTCCATTTTCCTCCATTCCTCCATCCATTTTTCCGTTTCCTCCATTTTTCATTTTCCTTTCCTCCATTTTCCTTGTTTTTCAGTTTTCCGTTCCTCCTTTTTTCTCGTTTTCCTGTGATTTTCTCAGTTCTGTTCCATGTTCATTTTTCCTCCGATTTTCCTCCAGTTCCTCCGTTTTTGCTATTCGTTTTCTCCGTTTTCCTTCCTGTTCTCAGTTTTTGTCCATTTTCGTTTTCCTTTTTTCTCCGTCTTTTCCATCCTCGTTTTCTCGGGTTGTTTCCTCTGCATTTTTCTCCATTTTCTCCGTTCCTCCTTTTCCTCTGTTGTCCTGTGTTGTCCGTCAGGTCCTCCGTTTTCATTTTCCTCTGTTGTTTCTGCTTTTTCCATCCGTTTTCTCCGTTTTCTCCGTTTTCCTCCTGATTTCCATTTCCGTCCGTTTTCCTTTCCTCGGTGGTTTTCCAGTTTCCTCCGTTTCCTGGGTGTCTCCAGTTTTGGTTCCATTTGTTTCCATTTTCCTTGATTTTCCATTCCTGGGTTTCCATTTCCGATTTCCTGGGGTCGTGCTCCATTTTCGTTTCCTTTGCTCGTTCCTGGGTGTGGGCCAGTCGGTCGTCCGGCTGATCTCGTTCCGTCAGGTTCCGTTCGTTTTCCGTCAGTTTTCCGTTATTTCCGGTCCCTGGTCCAGTTTTCCGTCTCCGTTTCGTTATCTCGGTCCGTTGATTCGTTTGGATCGGGATTCTCGTTTCATTTCCTCGTTATTTCTCCGGTTCTGTTTTCCATTTTCCTTCTCCGTCCGGTTATGTTCCTTTTCGTATTTTCATTCCGGTCTCGTTATTTCGTCGGGTTATTCCGTTTTCTTCCATTTCCGTTTTCGGTCCGGCTGTTCCACGTCAAAGTCCTGTTCGTCGCGTCCGGGTTATCTCCCTCCGTTATCTTTCTCCGGTTCGGTTCTTTCTTCCGTCGTTCCGTTCCTCCGTTCCGTTGTTTCCGTCCGGTCCGTTATGTTGTCTTTTCTTCCTCGTTGTGTCCGTCAGTTTTTCCTGTTCCGTCGTCCGATTCAGGTTCGTTTCGTTGGTTCGGTTTTCGGATCGGTTTTCCGCGTTTTTCCCTGTCAGGTTTTTCCCTCGTCAAAGATCCCAAAGGACAAAAAGTCAGGGATTCAGTTCTGCCAGGTCTCATTTTTTTCCCCTCAAATTTTGCTTTTCCCCTCAAATTCCGAATTTTCCCTGTAAACTTCCATTTTCTATCAATTTTCCATTTTTCCCCTCAATTCAGGAATTTTTTTCCCTCAAATTCCCAAAAAAATCCACCCAGCAACCAAAAAACCCCAAAATTCAGAATTTTTAACCCCTAAATTCTCATTTTTTACCTCAAATTTTGGTTTTTTTCCCCCTCAAATTCCCATTTTCTCTCAATTTTGCATTTTCCCCCTGAAATTCCCACTTTGACCCTAAAATTCCCACTTTTGTCCCCAAAATTCCCATTTTTTCCCCTCAAATTCTCACTTTTTTCCCTAAATCCCTCCTTTTACCCCAAAATTTCAACTCTTCCCCCTCAGATTTCCCTTTTCCCCCTCATTTTTCTCCCTCAAAAATCAACATTTTTCTCCCCAAAACCCCTTTTCTCCTAAAATCCAATTTTCCCCTCAAATTCCCGAATTTTCCTTTCAAAATCCACATTTTTCTCCTCAAAATCCCCATTTTTCTCCCCTAAACTCCCATTTTCCCCTCACAAATCCCTATTTTCCCCCCAAAAATCCCATTTTCCCTTCAAATTTTCTCCATTTTCCCCTCAAAATCTCCATTTTTCTCCCTCAAAACGCCATTTTCCCCTAAAATCCCCCAATTTTCCCCTCAAATTCCCGAATTTTCCTCTCAAAATCCACATTTTTCTCCTCAAAATCCCCATTTTTCTCCCATAAACCCCCATTTTCCCCTCAGGAATCCCTTTCCCACCCTCACTTTTCTGCCGTTATTCCTCCAAAAAAATCCCATTTTCCCCTCAAAATCTCCATTTTTCTCCCTGAAACCCCCTTTTTTCCCTAAAATCCCCATTTTTATCCCCAAAATCCCCTTTTTTCTGCCCCAAACCTCCATTTTCCCCTCACGAATCCCCCCTCACTTTATTTCCCCTCACAAATCCCGTTTTCCCCTCAAATTTTCCCCTCAAAATTCAAATTTTTCTCCCTCAAACCCCCATTTTCTCCTAAAATCCATTTTCCCCCCCAAATTCCCGAATTTTCCTTTCAAAATCCCCATTTTCCCCTTAAAATCCCCATTTTTCTCCCCTAAACCCCCATTTTCCCCTCACGAATCCCCTTCCCCCCTCACTTTCCTGCCTTTATTTCCACTCACAAATCCCATTTTCCCTTTAAATTTTTCCCATTTTCCCATCAAAATCTCCATTTTTCTCCCTGAAACCCCCTTTTTCCCTAAAATCCCCATTTTTATCCCCAAAATCCCCTTTTTTCTGCCCCAAATCCCCATTTTCCCCTCACAAATCCCCTTTCCACCCTCATTTTCCTGCCTTTATTTCCCCTCAAAAATCCCATTTTCCCCTCAAATTTTCCCCTCAAAATTCAAATTTTTCTCCCCCAAACCCCCAGTTTCTCCTAAAATCCAATTTTCCCCTCAAATTCCCGAATTTTCCTTTCAAAATCCACATTTTTCTCCTCAAAATCCCCATTTTTCTCCCCTAAACCCCTCACGAATCCCCTTCTCCCCTCACTTTCCTGCCTTTATTCCCACTCACAAATCCCATTTTCCCCTCAAATTTTTCCCATTTTCCCCTCAAAATCTCAATTTTTCTCCCTGAAACCCCCTTTTTTCCCTAAAATCCCCATTTTTATCCCCAAAATCCCCTTCTTTCTGCCCCAAACACCCAATTTCCCCTCACGAATCCCCCCTCACTTTCCTGCCTTTATTTCCCCTCAAAATCCCATTTTCCCTCAAATTTTTCCTCCCAAAATCCACATTTTTTCTCCCCAAACCCCCATTTTCTCCTAAAATCCAATTTTCCCCTCAAATTCCCGAATTTTTCCTTTCAAAATCCAGATTTTTTCTTCTCAAAATCCACATTTTTCTCCCCTAAACCCCCATTTTCCCCTCACGAATCCCCTTCCCCCCTCACTTTCCTGCCTTTATTCCCACTCACAAATCCCATTTTAGCCTCAAATTTTTCCCATTTTCCCCTCAAAATCTCCATTTTTCTCCCTCAAACCCCCTTTTTCCCCTAAAATCCCCATTTTTATCCCCAAAATCCCCTTTTTTCTGCCCCAAATCCCCATTTTCCCCTCACAAATCCCCTTCCCACCCTCATTTTCCTGCCTTTATTTCCCCTCAAAAATCCCGTTTTCCCCTCAAATTTTCCCCCAAAATCCACATTTTTCTCCCCCAAACCCCCATTTTCTCCTAAAATCCAATTTTCCCCTCAAATTCCCGAATTTTCCTTTCAAAATCCACATTTTTTATCCCCAAAATCCCCATTTTTCTCCCCTAAACCCCCCATTTTCCCCTCACGAATCCCCTTCTCCCCTCACTTTCCTGCCTTTATTTCCACTCACAAATCCCATTTTCCCCTCAAATTTTTCCCATTTTCTCCTCAAAATCTCCATTTTTTTCCCTGAAACCCCTTTTTCCCCTAAAAAATCCCCATTTTTATCCCCAAAATCCCCATTTTTCTCCCTAAACCCCCATTTTCCCCTCACGAATCCCCTTCTCCCCTCACTTTCCTGCCTTTTATTTCCCCTCACAAAATCCCATTTTCCCCTCAAATTTTTCCCATTTTCCCCTCAAAATCTCCATTTTTTCTCCCTGAAACCCCCTTTTTTCCCCTCCAAAATTCCCATTTTCTCCTTAAAATCCCCATTTTTCTCCCCTAAACCCCCATTTTCCCCTCACGGATCCCCTTTCCCCCCTCATTTCCCGCCTTTTTTTCCCCCCTCACGGATCCCCTTCACCCCCTCATTTTTCCCGCCTTTTTTTCCCCCCCTCACGGATCCCCTTCCCCTCTCACTTTCCCGCCCTTTTTTCCCCCCTCCATTTTTCCCCCCCTCATTTTTTCACTCACCGGGTCCTCAATGGCGGCTTCTCCCGCCTCCCCTTCCCCAGCCCCGCTTCTTCCTCCAACTCCTCGGCGGCTCCTTCGTGCGGCGGCCCCCGGCGCTGAGGCAGCGGCGGCGGCGGCGGCGGCGGCGGCGGCTCCGGCCCCGCTTCCCCCGCCGCCCCTCCCGACCCTCCCCCGGCCCCCTCCGCGGCCGCTCCCTCCCCGGCCCCGGTTCCCCCTTCTCCCAGCGCCGCTTCCTCCGGCCCCGCCGCCGCTCCCAGCCCGTTGCCGTAAGGCGGGGATGGATCCCCGCTTCCTCCGGGACCCGCCCCGGTTCCGGCCGAGGCTCCTCCGGCAGCCGCCGCCATGGCCGCCATGGCCGCCCGCCCGCGCCGTCAGGGACCGTGAGGGGGCGGCCAATCAGAGAGCGCGGGGAGGCTTCGTGGGCGGGACAACGCGACATCAACAAATCAGCGTTTAGAAACTTTGACTGACAGATGCGCTGACCAATAGCAGCGCCGCGTGACAACCAATCAGAGTAAAGGCGGGCGGGACTCAAGGGGAGGCCGCCAATAGAAACAGCGGGAAGAGCGGCAACCAACCGCGATGCGCTGGGGGCGTGGCTTGCTGCACTTAACCAATGGAAAGGCGCGTTACAAAAGAGATAACCAATAGGAACGCTCGTTACAACAAAACTCCTTAAAGCATTAACCAATCAGCGGAGAGGATGGGGCTACGCTGACCAATCGGAAAGAGCGGGAGGCGGGATTTGTTCTTAAAGGCGCCGCCGCCGCTTTTCGCCGCTCTCCCATTAAGGAGCGCTGCTTAATTACCATAATTCAACGAATTAAGCGAACGGACGCTGGGGGCGCTGTTAATGAAGGTGTTAATTAGCGTGAGGAGTTCATTAATTAATTCCCCCTCTATTGGGTTATTAATTAGGGAGGGCCGTAATTAGCAGGGAAATCAGCGCAAAGGGGTTAATGAAGCGCGGACTCGGCTCCGCTGGGGTTAATTAATAACCCGCTAATCACGGCCGGGGTGGTTAATTAGTGAGTTATTAACGCGAACGGGGAGCAATTAATGAGGCGTTAATTGCGGTGGGGGATGGGGAGGGGCGCCTGAGGGGAGAGAAGGGGGATTAAAAAAGGCGGGAAAAAAAGGGCGGGGAAAAAAAGGGCGGGAAACGGCGTCGAGCGCATGAGGGGGAGGAGCCAAAGCTGAGGGGAAAATGGCGGCGAGGCGGTGAGCGGGGAAAGTTCGAGGGGAGATTTGGGTGAAAAATGGGAGAATTTGGGTAAAAAATGGGAATTTTGGTAAAAAAATGGGGAATTTGGGTTAAAAAATGGGGGATTTGGGTGAAAAAAGGGCGAATTTGGGTAAAAAATGGGGGATTTGGGTGAAAAAAAGCGCGAATTTGGGTAAGGGGAATTCGGGGTTTTATGAGGAAATTTTGGGGTTTGTGAGGAAATTTTGGGTTTTTTGAGGGAAATTTGGATTTTGTGAGGAGATTTTGGGTCTTTTGAGGGAATTTTTGGGATTTTTTGAGGAAATTTTGGGGTTTTGTAAGGGAATTTTGGGTTTTGTGAGGGAAATTTGAGGTTTTATGAGGGAATTTTTTGGACTTTGTGAGGAGATTTTGGGTTTTTTGAGGGATTTTTTGGGTTTTATGAGAAATTTTTTGGGTTTAGCGAGGAAATTTTGGGATTTTTTGAGAGAAATTTGGGGTTTTATGAGGAAGTTTTTTGGATTTTCCGAGGGAATTTTCGGGGTTTTATGAGGGAAATTTGGGGTTTTATGAGGGAAATTTGGGGTTTTATGAGGAAATTCTTTGGATTTTGTGAGGAGATTTTGGGTTTTTTGAGGGAAATTTGGGGTTTTATGAGGAAACTTGGGTTTTTGAGGGAAATTTTTGGGTTTTATGAAGAATTTTTGTGGTTTTATGAGGAGATTTTGGAGTTCTTTGAGGAGATTTTGGGATTTTTGGGGGGAAATTTGGGTTTTATGAGGAAATTTTGGGATTTTCGGAGGGAATTTTGGGGTCTTCTGAGGGAAATTTGGGATTTTCTGAGGGAAATTTGGGATTTTCTGAGGGAAATTTGGGGTTTTATGTGGAAATTTTTGGATTTTGTGAGGAGATTTTGGGTTTTTGAGGGAAATTTGGGTTTTATGAGGGGAAATTTGGGCTTTTATGAGGGAAATTTTTGGATTTTGTGAGGAGATTTGGGGGGTTTTGTGAGGAAATTTTTGGGTTTTTGAGGAAATTTTTGGATTTTTCTGAGGGAAATTTTGGGTTTTTATGAGGGGAATTTGGGAATTTTTGAGGGAAATTTGGGGTTTTGTGAGGGAAATTTGGGGTTTTTTTGAGATTTTTGGGTTTTATGTGGGAATTGGGGTTTTCTGAGGTAAACTTGAGGTTTTGTGAGAAAATGTTGGGGTTTTGTGGCGGGAAATTTGGGGGTTTTGTGAGAGAAATTTTTGTGTTTTATGAGGAAATTTTGGGGTTTTTTGAGGGAATTTTTGAGGTTTTTTGAGGAAATTTTGGGGTTTTGTGAGGAAATGTTGGGATTTTATGAGCGAATTTTGGGATTTAATAAGGGAATTTTGGGGTTTTGTGAGGAAATTTTGGGGTTTTTTGAGGGAAATTTGGGGTTTTATGAGGAAATTTTTTGGATTTTGTCAGGGAATTTTGAGGTTTTATGAGGAAATTTTTTGGATTTTGTGAGGAGATTTTGGGTCTTTTGAGGGAATTTTTGGGTTTTTGAAAGAAGTTTTGGGGTTTAGCGAGGAAATTTTGGGATTTTTTGAGGGAATTTTGATGTTTTCTGAGGGAATTTTGGGGTTTTGTGAGGAAATTTTGGGTTTTTATGAGGAGATTTTGGGGGTTTTGAGGGAATTTTTGGGGCTTTGTGAGGAAATGTTGGGATTTTATGAGCGAATTTTGGGATTTAATAAGGGAATTTTGGGGTTTTGTGATGAAATTTTGGGGGTTCCATGAGGGAAATTTTTGGGGTTTTTATGAGGAAATTTTTTGGATTTTGTGAGGAGATTTTTGGGTTTTGTGAGGGGAATTTTGGGTTTTGAAAGAATTTTTTGGGGGTTTAGTGAGGAAATTTTGGGGATTTTTTGAGAGAAATTTGGGGGTTTTGTCTTGAGGAAAATTTGGGGTTTTATGAGGGAATTTTTGGGTTTTTTGAGGAGATTTTGGGGGTTTTGAGGGAATTTTGGGGGTTTTGAGGGAATTTTTGGGGCTTTGTGAGGAAATGTTGGGATTTTATGAGCGAATTTTGGGATTTAATAAGGGAATTTTGGGGTTTTGTGAGGAAATTTTGGGGTTCCATGAGGAAATTTTGGGGTTTTATGAGGAAATTTTGGATTTTTTTGAGAGAAAGTTGGGGCTTTGTGAGGGAAATTTGGGGTTTTGAGCGGAAATTTTGGGGTTTTGTGAGGAAATTTTGGAGTTTTATGAGGGAATTTTGGGGTTTTTTGAGGAAATTTTGGGTATTTTTGAGAGAAATTTTGGGGTTTTATGAGGGGAATTTGGGAATTTTGGAGGGAAATTTGGGGTTTTCTGAGGGAAATTTGGGGTTTTGTGAGGGAAATTTGAGTTTTTTTTGAGGAAATTTTGGGTTTTTTGGAGATTTTTGGGTTTTATGTGGGAATTTTGGGGTTTTTTGAGGTAAATTTGGTCTTTTGTGAGGAAATGTTGCGGTTTTGTGAGGGAAATTTGGGGTTTTATGAGAGAAATTTTTGTGTTTTATGAGGAAATTTTGGGGTTTTTTGAGGGAATTTTTGGGATTTTTTGAGGAAATTTTGGGGTTTTGTGAAGAATTTTTGGGGTTTTATGAGGAAATTTTGGGGTTTTGTGAGGAGATTTTGGGTTTTTTGAGAGAATTTTTGGGTTTTTGAAAGAATTTTTGGGGTTTAGTGAGGAAATTTTGGGATTTTTGGAGAGTAATTTGGGGTTTTGTGAGGAAAATTTGGAGTTTTATGAGGGAATTTTGATGTTTTCTGAGGGAATTTTGGGGTTTTGTGAGGAAATTTTGGGGTTTTTTGAGGAAATTTTGGGATTTTTTGGGGGAAATTTGGGGTTTTGTGAGAAGATTTTGGGGTTTTGAGCGGAAATTTTGGGGTTTTGTGAGGGAAATTTTGGGTTTTGTGAGGGAAATTTGAGGTTTTATGAGGAAACTTTTAGGATTTTTTGAGGAGATTTTGGGGTTTTATGAGGGAATTTTGGGGTTTTGTGAAGAAATTTTGGGGTTTTTTGAGAGAAATTTTGGAGTTTTTTGAGGGAAATTTGGGGTTTTTTTTGAGGAAATTTTGGGGTTTTTTGAGATTTTTGGGTTTTATGTGGGAATTTTGGGGATTTTTGAGGTAAACTTGGGGTTTTGTGAGGCCATGCTGCACTTTTGTGAGAGAAATTTGGGGTTTTTTGAGAGAAATTTTGGGGTTTTATGAGGGAATTCTGGGGTTTTATTGGAGAGATTTTGGGGTTTTGTGAGGGAAATTTGGGGTTTTTTGAGGAGATTTTGGGGGGTTTTTGAGGAAGTTTTGGGTTTTTATGAGGAAATTTTGGGGTTTTTTGAGAGAAATTTGGGGCTTTGTGAGGGAATTTTGGGGTTTTATGAGGGAATTTTGGGGTTTTGTGAGGGAAATTTGGGTTTTGTGAGGAAATTTGGGGTTTTATGAGGAAATTTTGGGGTTTTGTGTTGAAATTTTAGGGTTCCATGAGGAAATTTGGGGTTTTGTGAGGAAAATTTGGGGTTTTATGAGGGAATTTTGGGGTTTTTTGAGGGAATTTTTGGGATTTTTTGAGAGAAATTTGGGATCTTATGAGGAAATTTTTTTTGATTTTGTGAGGGAATTTTGGGGATTTATGAGGAATTTTGGGGTTTTGTGAGGAGATTTTGGGTTTTTGTGAGGGAATTTTGGGTTTCTATGAGGAGATTTTGGGATTTTTGAGCGAATTTTTGGGGTTTTATGAAGAACTTTTGGAGTTTTATGAGGGAAATTCGGGTTTTTATGAGGAGATTTTGGGGTTTTCTGAGGGAATTTTTGGGGTTTTTTGAGAGAAATTTGGGGTTTCGTGAGGAAATTTTGAGATTTTTTTTTGAGGGAAATTTGGGCTTTTATGAGGAATTTTTTTGGATTTTGTGAGGAGATTTGGGGTTTTGTGAGGGAATTTTTTGGGTTTTGTGAGGGAAATTTGGGGTTTTATGAGGAAATTTTATGGATTTTTTGAGGGGATTTTGGGCTTTGTGAAGGAATTTTTGGGTTTTATGAGGAAATTTTGGAGTTTTTTGAGGGAATTTTTGGGATTTTTTGAGGAAATTTTGGGGTTTTGTGAAGAATTTTTGGGGTTTTATGAGGGAATTTTTTGGACTTTGTGAGGAGATTTTGGGTTTTTTGAGGGATTTTTTGGGTTTTATGAGAAATTTTTTGGGTTTAGCGAGGAAATTTTGGGATTTTTTGAGAGAAATTTGGGGTTTTATGAGGAAGTTTTTTGGATTTTCCGAGGGAATTTTCGGGGTTTTATGAGGGAAATTTGGGGTTTTATGAGGGAAATTTGGGGTTTTATGAGGAAATTCTTTGGATTTTGTGAGGAGATTTTGGGTTTTTTGAGGGAAATTTGGGGTTTTATGAGGAAACTTGGGTTTTTGAGGGAAATTTTTGGGTTTTATGAAGAATTTTTGTGGTTTTATGAGGAGATTTTGGAGTTCTTTGAGGAGATTTTGGGATTTTTGGGGGGAAATTTGGGTTTTATGAGGAAATTTTGGGATTTTCGGAGGGAATTTTGGGGTCTTCTGAGGGAAATTTGGGATTTTCTGAGGGAAATTTGGGATTTTCTGAGGGAAATTTGGGGTTTTATGTGGAAATTTTTGGATTTTGTGAGGAGATTTTGGGTTTTTTGAGGGAAATTTGGGTTTTATGAGGGAAATTTGGGCTTTTATGAGGAAATTTTTGGATTTTGTGAGGAGATTTGGGGGTTTTGTGAGAAAATTTTTTGGGTTTTTTGAGGAAATTTTTGGATTTTTCTGAGGGAAATTTTGGGTTTTTATGAGGGGAATTTGGGAATTTTTGAGGGAAATTTGGGGTTTTGTGAGGGAAATTTGGGGTTTTTTTGAGATTTTTGGGTTTTATGTGGGAATTGGGGTTTTCTGAGGTAAACTTGAGGTTTTGTGAGAAAATGTTGGGGTTTTGTGGCGGGAAATTTGGGGTCTTTTGAGAGAAATTTTTGTGTTTTATGAGGAAATTTTGGGGTTTTTTGAGGGAATTTTGGGGGTTTTTTGGTGGAAATTTGGGGTTTTGTGAGGAAATGTTGGGATTTTATGAGCGAATTTTGGGATTTAATAAGGGAATTTTGGGGTTTTGTGAGGAAATTTTGGGGTTTTTTGAGGGAAATTTGGGGTTTTATGAGGAAATTTTTTGGATTTCGTGAGGAGATTTTGGGTCTTTTGAGGGAATTTTTGGGTTTTTGAAAGAATTTTTGGGGTTTAGTGAGGAAATTTTGGGATTTTTTGAGGGAATTTTGATGTTTTCTGAGGGAATTTTGGGGTTTTGTGAGGAAATTTTGGGTTTTTATGAGGAGATTTTGGGGGTTTTGAGGGAATTTTTGGGGCTTTGTGAGGAAATGTTGGGATTTTATGAGCGAATTTTGGGATTTAATAAGGGAATTTTGGGGTTTTGTGATGAAATTTTGGGGTTCCATGAGGAAATTTTGGGGTTTTATGAGGAAATTTTTTGGATTTTGTGAGGAGATTTTGGGTTTTGTGAGGGAATTTTTGGGTTTTTGAAAGAATTTTTGGGGTTTAGTGAGGAAATTTTGGGATTTTTTGAGAGAAATTTGGGGTTTTGTGCGGAAAATTTGGGGTTTTATGAGGGAATTTTTGGGTTTTTTGAGGAGATTTTGGGGGTTTTGAGGGAATTTTGGGGGTTTTGAGGGAATTTTTGGGGCTTTGTGAGGAAATGTTGGGATTTTATGAGCGAATTTTGGGATTTAATAAGGGAATTTTGGGGTTTTGTGAGGAAATTTTGGGGTTCCATGAGGAAATTTTGGGGTTCCATGAGGAAATTTTGGGGTTTTATGAGGAAATTTTGGATTTTTTTGAGAGAAAGTTGGGGCTTTGTGAGGGAAATTTGGGGTTTTGAGCGGAAATTTTGGGGTTTTGTGAGGAAATTTTGGAGTTTTATGAGGGAATTTTGGGGTTTTTTGAGGAAATTTTGGGATTTTTCTGAGGGAAATTTTGAGTTTTGTGAGGACACTTTGGGGTTTTGTGAGGGAAATTTTGGGTTTTTTTGAGGAAATTTTGGGTATTTTTGAGAGAAATTTTGGGGTTTTATGAGGGGAATTTGGGAATTTTGGAGGGAAATTTGGGGTTTTCTGAGGGAAATTTGGGGTTTTGTGAGGGAAATTTGAGGTTTTTTTGAGGAAATTTTGGGTTTTTTGGAGATTTTTGGGTTTTATGTGGGAATTTTGGGGTTTTTTGAGGTAAATTTGGTCTTTTGTGAGGAAATGTTGCGGTTTTGTGAGGGAAATTTGGGGTTTTGTGGAGGGAAATTTGGGGTCTTTTGAGAGAAATTTTTGTGTTTTATGAGGAAATTTTGGGGTTTTTTGAGGGAATTTTGGGGGTTTTTTGGTGGAAATTTTGGGGTTTTGTGAAGAATTTTTGGGGTTTTATGAGGGAAATTTGGGGTTTTTTGAGGGAAATTTGGGGGTTTATGAGGAAACTTTGGGGTTTTGTGTTGAAATTTTAGGGTTCCATGAGGAAATTTGGGGTTTTGTGAGGGAATTTTGGGGTATTATGAGGAAATTTGGGGTTTTGTGAGGGAAATTTGGGTTTTTTTGAGGAGATTTTGGGTTTTGTGAGGAAATTTTGGGTTTTTTTGAGGAAATTTTGGGGATTTGTGAGCAGATTTTGGGGTTTTTTGAGGGAATTTTGGGATTTAATAAGGGAATTTTGGGGGTTTGTGAGGAGATTTTGGGTTTTTTTGCGAGAAATTTGGGGTTTTGTGGGGAAATTTTGGGTTTTTGTGAGGAGATTTTGGGGTTTTTTGCGAGAAATTTGGGGGTTTGTGGGGAAATTTTGGGTTTTTGTGAGGAGATTTTGGGGTTTTATGAGGGAATTTTGGGTTCTGTGAGGAAATTTTGGGGTTTTATGAGGGAAATTTGGGGTTTTGTGAGGGAAATTTGGGTTTTTTGAGGAGATTTTGGGTTTAGAGAGGAAATTTTGGGATTTTTTTGCGGGAATTTTGGGGTTTCGTGAGGAGATTTTGGGGTTTTTTGAGACAACTTTTTGGGTTTTATGGGGAAATTTTGGGATTTAATTCGGGACTTTTGGGATTTTATGAGGAAATATTTGGTTTTTGTGAGGGAAATTTGGGGTTTTATAAGGACATTTTTTGGATTCTGTGAGGGAATTTTGGGGTTTTTTTCAGGTAATTTTTGAGTTTCTGAAAGAATTTTTTGGGTTTTGTGAGGAAATTTTGGGGTTTTATGAGGAAATTTGGGTTTTTGAGGGAAATTTTTGGACTTTGTGAAGAATTTTTGTGGTTTTATGAGGAAATTCGGGGTTTTATGAGGAAATGTTAGGATTTTGTCAGGAAATTTTGGGATTTTTTGAGGAGATTTTGGTGTTTTATGCGGAAATTTTGGGGTTTTATGAGGGAAATTTGGGGTTTTGTGAGGAAATTTTTTGGATTTTGTGAGGAAATGTTGGGGTTTTATGAAGGAATTTTTGGATTTTATGAGCAAATCTTCAGGTTTTTTGCGGGAATTTTGGGGTTTTGTGAGGAAATTTTGGGGTTTTTTGAGGAGATTTTGGGGTTTTTTTGGTGGGAGTTTTGGGTTTTTATGAGGGAATTTCGGTTTTTTTTGAGGAGATTTTGGGGTTTTATGCGGGAATTTTGGGTTTTGTGAGGGAAATTTGGGGTTTTATGAGGAAATTTTATGGATTTTGTGAGGGGATTTTGGGCTTTGTGAAGGAATTTTTGGGTTTCTGAAAGAATTTTAGGGGTTTGGTGAGGGAATGTTTTGGATTTTATGCAGAAATTTTGGGGTTTTGTGCGGGAAATTTGGAGTTTTATCAGGAAATTTTGGGATTTTTTGAGGAGATTTTGGGGTTTCGTGAATTTTTTGGGTTTCATGAGGAAATTTTGGGGTTTTGTGCGGGGATTTTTGCATTTTTTGAGGAGATTTTGGGTTTTTATGAGGGAATTTTTGGGTTTTTTGAGGGAATTTTGGGATTTAATGAGGGAATTCTGGGATTTGTGAGGAGATTTTGGGTTTTGAAAGAAATTTGGGGTTTTGTGAGGAAACTTTGGGTTTTGTGAGGGCATTTTGGGGCTTTGTGAGAAGATTTGGGGTTTTTTGAGAGAAATTTTGGGGTTTTATGAGGAGATTTGGGGTTTTTTGAGGAGATTTTGGGTTTTTTTGAGAAATTTGTGGGTTTTATGAGTTGATTTTGGGGGTTTTTTGGTAATTTTGGGATTTTGTGAGGGAATTTTTGGATTTTGTGAGGGAATTTTGGGTTTTTATGAGATGATTTTGGGGTTTTGTGAAGAATTTTCGGGTTTTGTGTGGAAATTTTGAGGTTTTATGAGGAAATTTTGGGTTTTTTGAGGGGATTTTGGGATTTTTTGGGTTTTTTTTGGGAAGATTTCATAAATTTTTTGAGGGGATTTTGGTTTTTTTTTCAGGGATTTTTTTTGAGGAGATTTTCGGTTTTCTTGAGGAGATTTTGGGTTTTTTGGACGCGATTTTGGGAGTTTTTGGGTTTTTTTGGGAGGATTTCTGGGTTTTTTTTAGGAGATTTTGGGGATTTTTTGGAGGCAATTTTGGGGTTTTTTGGGGGGTTTTTTGAGAAGATTTTGGGTTTTTAAAGGAAATTTTTGGGTTTTTTGAGCAGATTTTGGATTTTTTGGAGGAAATTCAAAGATTTTATGAGGGGATTTTGGGTATTTTGTGTAGGAATTCGGGAATTTCCTGAAGAACTTTTAATTTTTTATTTTTCTTGGGTTTTTTTTAAGATTTAAATTTTGATTTTTTTTAGATTATTAATTTACTTTAATTTTTTTAAAGTTCTTAAAGGTTACTTAAATTATTTCCTGAAAAATTTTTTTAAACTTTTAAAACTCTTTTTCTTCATTTCTCCCTCCTCCTTTTTTTTTTAAGTTTATTTTTGATTTTTTTCTTATTTTTTGTTTGAAGTTTTTTTTTGTTTATTTTTAAATTTATTTTACTTTTTTCGGAGTTTTGTCAAAATTGGTTTTTAATTTTGTAGAATTATTTCCTAAATTTCCTTTAAAACTGTTTTTCAATTTCATTGAATATTTTTCTGTTTCTTTAATATTTAAAAATTTTTTTTGCATTTTTTTCTCTCCTTCCTCTCCCCTTTTTTAAAAATTTTGCTTTTTTTAATTAAGATTTTTTCTTATAATTTTTTTCCTTTAACTTTTTAAAATTTTATTTCCATTTTTAAAAATTTCTTTACAATTACCCCTTCAACTTTCTTTAAAATTTTTTTCCTGTTTTTTTAAATTATTTTCTAATTCTTTCAATTTTTTAAAATTTTTTTTTCTTTCTGTTCTCCCTCCCTTTTCAAAATTTCTCTTTAATTTATTTTAATATTTATTCTTTAAAAATTCTTACATTTTTTTAACTTCTGAAAAATTACTTTTATTATTTTTAATTCTTTTAAAATTGCTCCTTAAACTTCCCTCTAAATCGTTTTAAATTTTTTTTTCGAATTTTAAATATTTTTTTCCTATTTCTTTCTCCCCTCCCTCTTCTTTTAAAAATTTCTCTTTAATTTATTTTAATATTTATTCTTTAAAACTTCTTATTTTTTTTAACTTCCTAAAAAATGATTTTTTTTTATTTTATTTTTTTAAAAATTGTTCCTTGAACTTCCCTCTAAATTATTTTAGAATTTTTTTTTGAATTTTAAATTTTTTTCCTTTTTCTTTCTCTCTTCTCTCCCTTTTTTTAAAAAAATTTCTTTCTTTTAATATTTATTCTTTAAAACTTCTTATATTTAACTTCTTAAAAATTACTTTTATTATTTTTAATTCTCTTCAAACTTTCCTCTAAATTATTTTAAATTTTTTTCTAATTTCAAGTATTTTTTTCCTTTTTCTTTCTCTCCTCCCTTTTCTTTTAAAAATTTTTCTTTAATCTCTTTGTTTTAATATTTATTCTTTAAAACTTCTTATATTTCTTTAAAATTATTTTAATTTTTTTTAATTCTTAAACTTCCCTCTAAATTATTTTAAATTTTTTTCTAATTTTAATTTTTTTTCCTTTTTCTTTGTCCTCTCTCTTTTAAAAATTTTTCTTTAATGTCTTTAATACTTATTCTTTAAAACTTCTTATATTTAATTTCTTAAAAATTACTTTTATTATTTTTAATCCTCCTTAAACTTCCCTGAAAATTATTTAAATTTTTTTCTAATTTTTAATTTTTTTTCCTTTTTTTTTCTCCTCTCCTCACCTCTTTCTTTTCTTTTAAAAATTTTTGTTTTATCTCTTTAATCCTTATTCTTTAAAACTTCTTATAATTAACTTCTTAAAAATTACTTTTATTATTTCTAATTCTCCTTAAACTTCCCTCTAAATTATTTTAGAATTTTTTTTCGAATTTAAATTTTTTTTTCCTTTTTCTTTCTCCCCTCCTTCCGTTTTCTTTTAAAAATTTCTCTTTAATTTATTTTAACATTTATTCTTGAAAACTTCTTATGTTTTCTACCTCCTTAAAGATTACTTTTATTATTTTTAATTCTTTTAAAATTGCTCCTTAAATTCCCTCTGAATTATATTTATTTTTTTTCTAATTTTAATTTTTTTTCCTTTTTTTTTCTCCCTTCTCTCCCTTTTTTTTTTTAAATTTCTCTTTATTTTAATATTCATTCTTTAAAACTTATTATATTTAACTTGTTTAAAATTACTTTTATTATTTTTAATTCTCTTCAAACTTCCCTCTAAATTATTTTAAATTTTTTTAATTTTAATTTTTTTTTCCTTTTTCTTCCTCCCCTCCCTCCCTTTTCTTTTAAAAATTTTTCTTTAATTTTTTTATTTTAATATTTATTCTTTAAAACTTCCTCTTATATTTTTAACTGCTTAAAAATAGTTTTATTATTTTTAATTCTCCTTAAACTTCCCTCTAAGTTATTTTTTTTTATAATTTTAATGCTTTTCTCCTCCCTCCCTCCCTTTTCTTTTAAAAATTTTTGTTTTATCTCTTTAATACTTACTCTTTAAAACTTCCTATATATAACTTCTTAAAAATTACTTTTATTATTTTTAATCCTCCTTAAACTTCCCTGAAAATTATTTTTAATTTTTTTCTAATTTAATTTTTTTTTCCTTTTTTTTTCTCCCCTCTCTCCCTCCCATTTCTTTTAACAATTTTTCTTCAATTTATTTTAATATTTATTCTTTAAAACCTCTTATATTTTTAACTTCTTAAAAATTATTTGTTTTGTTTTTAACTCTCTTAAAATTGCTCCTTAAATTCCCTTTAAATTACTTACAATTTTTTTTCTAATTTTAATTTTTTTTTTCCTTTTTCTTTCTCCCCTCCTTCCGTTTTCTTTTAAAAATTTCTCTTTAATTTATTTTAACATTTATTCTTGAAAACTTCTTATGTTTTCTACCTTCTTAAAGATTACTTTTATTATTTTTAATTCTTTTAAAATTGCTCCTTAAATTCCCTCTGAATTATATTTATTTTTTTTCTAATTTTAATCTTTTTTTCCTTTTTTTTTCTCCCTTCTCTCCCTTTTTTTTTTTAAATTTCTCTTTATTTTAATATTCATTCTTTAAAACTTATTATATTTAACTTGTTTAAAATTACTTTTATTATTTTTAATTCTCTTCAAACTTCCCTCTAAATTATTTTAAATTTTTTTAATTTTAATTTTTTTTTCCTTTTTCTTCCTCCCCTCCCTCCCTTCTCTTTTAAAAATTTTTCTTTAATTTTTTTATTTTAATATTTATTCTTTGAAACTTCCTCTTATATTTTTAACTGCTTAAAAATAGTTTTATTATTTTTAATTCTCCTTAAACTTCCCTCTAAGTTATTTTTTTTTATAATTTTAATTTTTTTTTTCTTTCTCCCCTCCCTCCCTCCCTTTTCTTTTAAAAATTTTTGTTTTATCTCTTTAATACTTACTCTTTAAAACTTCCTATATATAACTTCTTAAAAATTACTTTTATTATTTTTAATCCTCCTTAAACGTCCCTGAAAATTATTTTTAATTTTTTTCTAATTTAATTTTTTTTTCCTTTTTCTTTCTCCCCTCCCTCCCTCCCATTTCTTTTAACAATTTTTCTTCAATTTATTTTAATATTTATTCTTTAAAACCTCTTATATTTTTAACTTCTTAAAAATTACTTGTTTCGTTTTTAACTCTCTTAAAATTGCTCCTTTAATTCACTTTAAATTACTTAAAATTTTTTTTTCTAATTTTAAATTTGTTTTTCCTATTTCTTTCTCCCCTCCCTCTTCTCTTAAAAACTTCTCTTCAATTTATTTTAATATTTGTTCTTTAAAGCTTCTCATTTTTTTTAACTTCCCAAAAAATTTATTTTATTTTATTTTATTTTTTTTAAATTGTTCCTTGAATTTCTCTCTAAATTGTTTTTAAATTTTTTTTCTAATTTTAAATTTTTTTTCTTTCTCCCTTTTCTCCCTTTTTTTTAAAAAATTTCTCTTTACTTTATTTTAATATTTATTCTTTGAAACTTCTTATATTTAATTTCTTAAAAATTACTTTTATTATTTTTAATTCTCTTCAAATTTTCCTCTAAATTATTTTAAGTTTTTTTCTAATTTTAAAATTTTTTTTCCTTTTATTTTCTCCCCTCCTTACTCCTCCCTTCCTCCCTCCTCCTCCTCCAAAGTCCGGCCCCCGAGGCCGAAGGTCACCCCAAGGATTCCCTCCCTTCTCTCCCTCCTTCCCTCCCAAAAAAACCCCAAAATTCCCTTTTTTCCCCTCATTTCAACCCGGATTTTTTTTATTTTTATCCTTGCCAAAAACCCGAATTTCCATGGCTGCCAAAACCCGCGGAAAAGCCCCAAAAAAGGAGGAGGAGGAGGGGGAGGAAGGAGGAGGAGTGGCCTTGAAAAAGGAGATCGGGCTGCTCAGCGCCTGCGGGATCATCGTGGGTGAGTTTTTTATTTTTTTTGGGGGAAAAAACACCCAAAATTTGCTCAAAGTGGGGGTGGGGAAATGGGGTGGGGGTGGGGGGAAAATAAAAAAAAAATTGGTTTGGAAATGGGGAAAAAATATAGAAAAAATGGGTTTAAAAATAGAAAAAAATCGGTTTGGAAATGGGGAAAAAATAAAAAAAATCGGTTTGGAAATGGGGGGAAAAAATAAAAAAATTGTGGTGGAAAATGGGGGAAAAAATGGGTTTTAAAAATAGGAAAAAAAGGGTTTGGAAATGGTGAAAAAATGAAAATAAATCGAGTGGGAAATGGCAAAAAAAAAGGGTTTAAAAATAGAAAAAAATGGGTTTGGAAATGGGGAAAAAAAATAAAAAAGGGTTTAAAAATAGAAAAAAATGGGTTTGGAAATGGGGAAAAATGAAAAAAAATCGGGTGGGAAATGGGAAAAAATAAAAAAAAATCGGTTTAAAAATAGAAAAAAATCGGTTTGGAAATGGGGAAAAAATATAAAAAAATGGGTTTAAAAATAGAAAAAAAATGGGTTTGGAAATGGGAAAAATGAAAAAAAAATCGGGTGGAAAATGGGGAAAAAAATAAAAAAAAATCTGGTGGAAAATGAAACAAAATCGGTTTGGAAATGGGGAAAATAAAAAATAAATCGAGATTGGAAAATGGGGGAAAAAAATAAGAAAAATCGGTTTAAAATGGAAAAAAATGAGGAAAAATAAAAAAATCGGGTGGAAAATGAAAAAAAAAATTGGTTTGGGAATGGGGAAAATAAAAAAAAATCTGGCGGAAAATGGGAAAAAATGGGGAAAAATAAAAAAAAATTGGGTGGAAAATGAAAAATGGGTTTGGAAATGGGGAAAATAAAAAAAATTCTGGTGGAAAATGGGGAAAAAAAAAAAAAAATCGGTTTAAAATGGAAAAAAATGGGGAAAAATAAAAAAAAATCGGGTGGAAAATGAAAAAAAAATCGGTTTGGAAATGGGGAAAAATGAAAAAAAAATCTGGTGGAAAATGGGGAAAAAATTTTTAAAAAACGGTTTAAAAATAGAAAAAAATCGGTTTGGAAATGGGGAAGAATTGAAAAAAAATCTGGTGGAAATTGGGAAAAAAATAAAAAACAAACGGTTTAAAATGGAAAAAAATCGATTTGGAAATGGGGAAAAATAAAAAAAAAATCTGGTGCAAAAATGGGGAAAAAATAAAAAAAAATCCGTTTAAAATGGAAATATATCGGTTTGGAAATGGGGAAAAAATAAAAAAAAAATTGGTGGAAAATGGGGAAAAAATAAAAAAAATCAGTTTAAAAATAAGAGAAGTTTGGAAATGGGCAATAAATAAAAAAAATCGGTTTAAAATGAGAAAAACGGTTTAGAAATGGTGGAAAAGTTAAAAAAAATGGGGTGAAAAAAAACAGGTGGAAAAATAAAAAATTTGGGGTGAAAATAAAAAAAATTGGAAAATTAAAAAAAAAGGGTTAAAAATGGTCAAAAAATAGGAAAAAATTGGGTGAAAAATGAACAAAAAAAAGTTTTAAAATGCCAAAAATAAAAATAAAAGTAAGGAAAAAAAATCTCGTTTAAAAATGCCAAAAAAATTTAAAAAAACTTTACAAAATATTTATTTTTAGCTTTAATGAAAAATTTCTTAAAAAGCCTAAAACACCCTAAAAATAATTTTTTGTAGTAAAAAAATCCCTTAAAAATTCCAAAATAACTCCTAAAAAATTCCATTTTTTGCACTAAAAAATCCCTTAAAAATTCCAAAATAACTTTTAAAAAATTCCATTTTTTGCACTAAAAAATCTCTAAAATATCCTCTAAAAATCCCTTTAAAATGTTAAAAAATTCTCGAAAAAATCCCGTTTTTTGCACTAAAAAAATCCTATAAAAATTTAAAAAAATCTCTAAAAAATTGCTTAAAAATCCGGAAAAATCCTCTAAAAAATCCCATTTTTTGTGCTTAGAAATCCTCTAATAAATCCCTTAAAAATCTTACAAAATTCTCTAAAAAATCCCTTAAAAATCCCAAAAAATCCTCTAAAAAATACCTTAAAAATCCCAAAAAATCCCTTAAAAATCCCTTACAGATCCTAAAAATTCCCATAAAAAATCCCTTAAAAATCCTAAAAACTCCCATTAAAAATCCCTTAAAAATCCCAAAAAATGCTCTAAAAAATCCCTTAAAAATCCTAAAAAATCGTCTAAAAAATGCCTTAAATATCTTAAAAAATCCCTTAAAAATCCCAAAAAAATCCTAAAAACTCCCATAAAAAATCCCTTAAAAATCCTAAAAAAATCCCTAAAAAATTCCAAAAAATCCTCTAAAAATTCCCTTAAAAATCTTAGAAAATCTTCTAGAAAATCCCTTAAAAATCCTAAAAAAATCCCTTACAAATCCTAAAAATTCCCATAAAAAATCCCTTAAAAATCCTAAAAACTCCCATTAAAAATCCCTTAAAAATCCCAAAAAATCGTCTAAAAAATCCTAAAAACTCCCTTAAAAATCCTAAAAAAACCTTTAAAAATCCTAAAAAATCTCTTAAAAATCCCTTAAAAATCCTAAAAAATCTCTTAAAAATCCCTTAAAAATCCTAAAAAATCCGTTAAAAGTCCCAAAAAATGCTCTAAAAAATCCCTTAAAAATCCTAAAAAATCGTCTAAAAAATGCCTTAAATATCCTAAAAAATCCCTTAAAAATCCTAGAAACTCCCATAAAAAAATCCCTTAAAAATCCCTTAAAAATCCTAGAAAATCCTCTAAAAAATCCCTTAAAAATCCTAAAAAAATCCCTAAAAAATTCCAAAAAATCCTCTAAAAATTCCCTTAAAAATCTTAGAAAATCCTCTAGAAAATCCCTTAAAAATCCTAAAAAAATCCCTTACAAATCCTAAAAAAATCCCTTAAAAATCCTAAAAAATCCCTTAAAAATCCCAAAAAATCCTCTAAAAAATCCCTTAGAAATCCTAGAAAATCCTCTAAAAAATCCCTTAAAAATCCGAAAAAATCTTAAAAACTCCTCTAAAAAATCCCTTAAAAATCCCAAAAAATCCTCTAAAAAATCCCTTAAAAATCCCAAACAATCCTCTAAAAAATCCCTTAAAAATCCTAAAAAATCCTCTTAAAAATATCTTCAAAATCCCAAAAAATCGTCTAAAAAATCCTAAAAAATCCCTTAAAAATCCTAAAAAATCCTATAAAAAATCCCTTAAAAATGCCAAAAAATTCTCTAAAAAATCTCAATTTTTGCACTAAAAAATCCTCTAAAAAATCAGTTAAAAACTCTAAAAAATACAGTAAAAATCCTAAAAAATCCCTTAAAAATCCTAGAAAATCCTCTAAAAATTCCCATTTTTTGTACTAAAAAATCTTTAAAAAAACGCCTAAAAAATCTCTTAAAAATCCTAAAAAATCTTGTAAAAATCCCTAAAAGAAACTGAAAAAAACCCCTAAAAAATCCCATTTTTTGCACTTAAAAAATGCCTTAAAAATCAAAAAAAATCCTCTAAAAAACACCAAAAAATCCTCTAAAAAACCCCTTAAAAATCCTAAAAAATCCCTTAAAAATCCCAAAAAATCCTTTAAAAAATCCCTTAAAAATCCCAAAAAATCCTCTAAAAAATCCCTAAAAAATCCCTTAAAAATCCCAAAAAATCCTTTAAAAAATCCCTTAAAAATCCCAAAAAATCCTCTAAAAATCCGTTAAAAATCCTAAAAAATCCCTTAAAAATCCCAAGAAATCCTCTAAAAAATCCCTTAAAAATCCCAAAAAAGTCTCTAAAAAATCTCTGAAAAATCCTAAAAAATCCTCTAAAAAATCTCTAAAAGAAACTGAAAAAAAACCTCTTAAAAATTCTAATTCTTGTGCTAAAAAAATCCCTTAAAAATCCTAAAAAATCCTCTAAAATATCTCAATTTTTGCAGTAAAAAATCCTCTAAAAAATCCCTTAAAAATCCTAAAAAATCCTCTAAAAAATCCCTTAAAAATCCTAAAAAAATCCCTTAAAAATCTTAAAAAATCCTGTTAAAAATCTCTTCAAAATCCCAAAAAATCCCAAAAAATCCTCTAAAAAATCTCTAAAAAATCCCTTAAAAATCCCAAAAAATCCTCTAAAAAATCCTTTAAAAATCCCAAAAAATCCTCTAAAAAATCCCATAAAAATCCTAAAAAACCCTCTAAAAAATCCCTTAAAAATCCCAAAAAAGTCTCTAAAAAATCTCTGAAAAATCCTAAAAAATCCTCTAAAAATCTCTAAAAGAAACTGAAAAAAAACCTCTTAAAAATTGTAATTCTTGTGCTAAAAAATCCCTTAAAAATCCTAAAAAATCCTCTAAAATATCTCAATTTTTGCAGTAAAAAATCCTCTAAAAAATCCCTTAAAAATCCTAAAAAAATCCCTTAAAAATCTTAAAAAATCCTGTTAAAAATCTCTTCAAAATCCCAAAAAATCCCAAAAAATCCTCTAAAAAATCTCTAAAAAATCCCTTAAAAATCCCAAAAAATCCTCTAAAAAATCCTTTAAAAATCCCAAAAAATCCTCTAAAAAATCCCATAAAAATCCTAAAAAACCCTCTAAAAAATCCTTTAAAAATCCCAAAAAATCGTCTTAAATATCCCTTAAAAATCCTAAAAAAATGCCAAAAAATCCCTTAAAAACCCCAAAAAAACCCATTAAAAACCCAATTTTTTTCCGAAAACACCCCAATTTTTTTCCTAACTATTATTTAATTTTTTATCCCCTTTCAGGTAACATCATCGGCTCGGGGATCTTCGTGGCGCCCCGGGGGGTGCTGTCCCACTCGGGGGCTGAAAAAATCCTAAAAAATCCTCAAAAAATCCCTTAAAAATCCAAAAAAATCCTCTAAAAAATCTTTTAAAATTCCTAAAGAACCGCTAAAAAATCCCATTTTTGCATTAAAAAATCCCTTAAAAATCCCAAAAAATCCCAAAAAATCCTCTAAAAAATCCCTTAAAAGTCCTAAAAAATCCTTTAAAAATCCCAAAAAATCCTGTAAAAAATCCCTTAAAAATCCTAAAAAATCCTCTAAAAATGCTAAAAAATCCCTAAAAAAATCTAAAAAATCCTCTAAAAAATCCTAAAAAATCCCTTAAAAATCCTAAAAAAATCCCAAAAAATCCTCTAAAAACCCCCAATTTTTGCACTAAAAAACCTTCAAAAAACCCCTAAAAAATATGCTAAAAATCTCTAAAAAATCCCATTTTTTGCACTAAAAAATCCCTTAAAAACCCAAAAAAAACCATAAAAAACCCAATTTTTTCCCGAAAACACCCCAATTTTTTCCCTATACCTCCAATATTCCATCCCTAACCATAATTTAATTTATTTCCCCCAGGTAACATCATCGGCTCGGGGATCTTCGTGGCGCCCCGTGGTGTCCTGTCCCACTCGGGGGCGGTGGGGCCGGCGCTGCTGGTCTGGGCCCTCTCGGGGCTGGCTGGCGCTGGTAGGCGGCTCTACTGCCCGAAGCTGGGCGTGTCTCCCTGCCCGGGCCGGCGACTCGCCTCGTGGGCGGGCCGTTTCGGCCCTGGCGGCAGTGAGTCACCCCCAAAAATAAAAAATTCGGGGGTTCTGGGGCGGGAGGGAAAAATCCCCAGAGAAATCCGACCCAGTTCGGGGGAGTTACGGAAATTCCCGCCGTTTTTTGGGTGTTTCCCGCCTTTTTTTCATGATTTCCCGCCTTTTTTGGGGCGTTTCTCGCCTCTTTTTGTGCAATTTCCTGCTTTTATTAGGGCGTTTCCCGCCTTTTTTCCAAGATTTCCCGCCTTTTTTTGGTGTTTCCCGCCTTTTTTTGGGCGTTTCCCACCATTTATTCATGATTTCCCGCCTTTTTTTGGGTGTTTCCCGCCCTTTTTTGGACGTTTCTGCCTTTTGTTCATGATTTCCCGCCATTTTTTTGGCCAGTTCCCGCCTTTTTTTGAGTGTTTCCCGCCGTTTTTTGGTGTTTCCCGCCCTTTTTTTGGCTTTTGCCCGCCTTTTTTTGGGTATTTTCCCACCTTTTTTGGGGCTTTACCGCCATTTATTCATGATTTCCCACCGTTTTTCGGCCATTTCTCGCCTTTTCTTTGGGCGTTTCCCGCCTTTTTTTTGGCGTTTCCCGCCATCTTTTCATGATTTCCCGCCTTTTTTTGGTGTGTTTCCCGCCATATTTTGGCACTTCCCTGCTATTTTGTAGGGATTTCCCGCCTTCCTTTGCCCTTTTCCCGCCTTTTCCTTTCACTTTCCCGCCATTTTTGAGTGATTTCCCGCCTTTTTTAAAGAGGATTTCCACCATTTTTTAGGGCATTTCCCACCATTTTTAGTTGTTTTCCCGCCTTTTTTAGGAGCTTTCCCCATCTTTTTTTGGCAATTTCCCACCTTTTTTTGGGCATTTCCCGCCTTTTTTTCAGCCTACGTGGGCCGCGCCTTCGGGCCCCTGGCCGCGTGAGTCACCCCCAAAATAAAAACAAAAATAAAAAATTCCGGGAGTTCTGGGGCGGGAGGGAAAAATCCCCGGAGAAATCCGACCCGCTTCGGGGGAGTTACGGAGATTCCCGCCGTTATTCGGGCGTTTCCCGCCTTTTTTTCATGATTTCCCGCCTTTTTTTGGGCGTTTCCCGCCTTTTTTTGGTGTTCCCTGCCTTTTTGTAGGAGTTTTCCCGCCTTTTTTTGGGTGGTTTCTCGCCTTTTTTAGAGAACTTCGCACCGTTTTTTGGGTGATTTCCCGCCTTTCGCAGGGCTTTTCCCGCCATTTTGCCTCAGTTTCCCGCTCTTTTTTTACGTGATTTCTGGCCACTCTTGGGCGTTTCCCGCCTTTTTTTGGGCGTTTCCCGATATTTATTAATGATTTCCCGCCTTTTTTGGGCGTTTCCCGCTTTTATTAGGGTGTTTCCCGCCTTTTTGCCTCGGTTTCCCCCCTTTTTTTGAGCAATTTCCCGCCTTTTTTGGGTGTTTCCCGCCATTTATTCATGATCTCCCGCCTTTTTTTCGGCGTTTCCCGCCTTTTTTGGTGTTTTCCCCCCATTTTTTAGGCATTTCCCGCCTTTTTTTTTAGGGGATTTCCCGCCTTTTTTAAGAGGTATCCCGCCTTATTTTGGGTGATTTCCCGCCTTTTTTTGGTAATTTCCCGCCTTTTTTGGGCAATTTCCCGCCTTGTTTTCTTGATTTCCCGCCTTCTTTATTATTAACCAAAAATTCACCAAAATTTCATTTTTTCCACCCAAATTTTTTTTTTAGTGATTTACCCACCCGAAAATTCTCATTTTTCCCCCTAAAATTGACATTTTTTGTCCTAAAATCTTCATTTTTTCACCTTTTTCCACCATTTTTTTTTTATTTTTCCACCCCAAACCCCCCAAATTTTTATTTTTAACCAAAATTTCATTTTTTCCACCCAAAATTTTTTTTGGTGATTTTTCCACCTAAAAATTCTGATTTTTACTCCTAAAATTCACATTTTTTGCCCTAAAATCTTCATTTTTTGACCTTTTCCCACCATTTTTTTTTATTTTTTCGCCCCAAACCCCCCAAATTTTCACTTTTAACCAAAATTTGCGTTTTTCCCCCCAGATTTCTGCGGCTGTGGATCTCTGTGCTGGTGATCTACCCCACCAACCAGGCGGTGATCGCGCTGACCTTCGCCAACTACGCCCTGCAGCCCCTGTTCCCCTCCTGCCCCGCCCCCGAGCCCGCCCAGAGGCTGCTGGCTGCCGCCTGCCTGCGTGAGTCACCCCGAAAATCCCAAAATTTGGGGAGCTGCCAAAAAAAATTTGGTGAAAATCGGTGAAAAAACGGCGAAAATCGGTGAAAAAACGGGGAAAAAATGATAAAAAAATGATAAAAATCCGCCAAAATTTGGTGAAAATTGACTCTAAATGGAGCCAGAATTGACCAAAATTTCCCCAAATTATTTGAGGAATTCAACTGAGAGATCCCAAAAAAAAATCCCGAAATTTGGGGATCTGCCAAAAAAAATTTGGTGAAAATCGGTGAAAAAACGGCGAAAATCGGTGAAAAAATGATAAAAAAATGATAAAAATCGGCCAAAATTTGGTGAAAATTGACTCAAAATGGGCCCAAAATGAGCCAAATTTATCTGGGATTCACCTGAGGGATTAAAAAAAAAATTTCTGAAATTTGGGAATTTTCAAAAAAAAATTTGGTGAAAATCGGTGAAAAAACGGCGAAAATCGGTCAAAAAATGATAAAAAAATGATAAAAAAATGATAAAAATCCGCCAAAATTTGGTGAAAATTGGGGCAAAATTGACCCAAAATTGTCCAAAATTTTCTCAAATTATTTGGGGAATTCAACTGAGGGATCCCAAAAAAAATTAGCGAAATTTGGGGATTCTGCCAAAAAAAATTTGGGGAAAATTGGTGAAAAAACGGGGAAAAAATGATAAAAAAATGATAAAAATCGGCCAAGAATGGAGCCAGAATTGTCCAAAATGAGCCCAAATTTATGTGGGATTTACCTGAGGGATTAAAAATAAAAATTTCTGAAATTTGGGGATTTTCCAAAAAAAATTTGGGGAAAATTGGTGAAAAAATGACGAAAATCGGTCAAAAAATGGGGAAAAAATGATAAAAAAATGATAAAAATTGAGTAAAAATTGATCAAAATTGACTCAAAATTGTCCAAAGTTTCCCCAAATTATTTGAGGAATTCAGATGAGTGATCCCCAAAAAAAATCCCCAAATTTGGGGATTCTCCAAAAAAAAATTTGGGGAAAATTGGTGAAAAAAACGGCGAAAAAATGGACAAAATATGATAAAAAAATGATAAAAAAACGATAAAAAAATGATAAAAATGGATCAAAATGGACCCAAAATTGTCCAAAATTTTCTCAAATTATTTGGGGAATTCGCCTGAGGGATTAAAAAAAAAATTCTGAAATTTGGGGATTCTCCAAAAAAAATTTGGAGAAAATTGGTGAAAAAATGGCGGAAAAATGATAAAAAAATGATAAAAATCGGCCAAAAATTGGTGAAAATTGACTCAAAATGGATCCAAAATTGTCCAAAATTTTCTTAAATTATTTGGGGAATTCGCCTGAGGGATCCCAAAAAAAATTAGCGAAATTTGGGGATTCTCCCCAAAAAAATTTGGTGAAAATTGGTGAAAAAACGGCGAAAATCGGTCAAAAAATGATAAAAAAATGATAAAAAAATGATAAAAATCCGCCAAAATTTGGTGAAAATTGGGGCAAAATTGATCCAAAATGAGCCAAATTTATCTGGGATTCACCTGAGGGATTAAAAAAAAAAATTTCCAGAATTTGGGGATTCTCCAAAAAAAATTTGGGGAAAATTGGTGAAAAAATGACGAAAATCGGTGAAAAAACGGCAGAAAAACGATAAAAATTGAGTAAAATTTGGTGAAAATTGACTCAAAATTGTCCAAAGTTTCCCCAAATTTTTTGAGGAATTCAGCTGAGTGATCCCAAAAAAAAATCCCCAAATTTGGGGATTCTCCAAAAAAAAATGTGGGGGAAATTGGTGAAAAAAACGACGAAAAACGGTGAAAAAACGGGGAAAAAATGATAAAAATTGAGTAAAAATGGGTCAAAATTGACCCAAAATTGTCCAAAATTTTCTTAAATTATTTGGGGAATTCGACTGAGGGATCCCAAAAAAAATTAGCGAAATTTGGGGAACTGCCAAAAAAAAATTTGGTGAAAATCGGTGAAAAAACGGCGAAAAAATGGACAAAATATGATAAAAAATTGATAAAAAAACGATAAAAAAATGATAAAAATGGATCAAAATGGACCCAAAATTGTCCAAAATTTTCTCAAATTATTTGGGGAATTCAGATGAGTGATTCCAATAAAAATCCCGAAATTTGGGGATTTTCCAAAAAAAATTTGGTGAAAATTGGTGAAAAAACGGCGAAAAACGGTGAAAAAACGGGGAAAAAATGATAAAAATTGAGTAAAAATGGGTCAAAATTGACCCAAAATTGTCCAAAATTTTCTTAAATTATTTGGGGAATTCGACTGAGGGATCCCAAAAAAAATTTGCGAAATTGGGGATTCTGCCAAAAAAAATTTGGGGAAAATTGGTGAAAAAACGGGGAAAAAATGATAAAAAAATGATAAAAATTGAGTAAAATTTGATCAAAATGGACCCAAAATTGTCCAAAATTTTCTCAAATTATTTGGGGAATTCAACTGAGGGATTAAAAAAAAAATTTCCGAAATTTGGGGATTGTCCAAAAAATTTTGGGGAAAAATTGGTGAAAAAACGGCGAAAAAATGATAAAAAAATGATAAAAATTGGTCAAAATTTGGTGAAAATTGACTCAAAATGGAGTCAGAATTGTCCAAAATTTTTCCAAATTATTTGAGGAATTCAGCTGAGTGATCCCAAAAAAAAATCCCGAAATTTGGGGAACTGCCAAAAAAAATTTGGGGAAAATTGGTGAAAAAACGTCAAAAAAATGGACAAAAGATGATAAAAAAAAGATAAAAAAATGATAAAAAAATTATAAAAATTGACCCAAAATTGTCCAAAATTTCTCCAAATTATTTGGGGAATTCACCTGAGGGATTAAAAAAAAAAAAATCCCGAAATTTGGGGATTCTCCAAAAAAAATTTGGGGAAAAAAGACGAAAAAATGAAAAAAAGAAGGTTAAAAAATGATAAAAAAAATGATAAAAATTGAATAAAAATGGATCAAAATGGACCCAAAATTGTCCAAAATTTTCTCAAATTATTTGGGGAATTCGCCTGAGGAATTAAAAAAAAATTCTGAAATTTGGGGATTTTCCAAAAAAAATTTGGTGAAAATTGGTTAAAAAACAAAGAAAAAATGATAAAAAAATGATAAAATCAGCCAAAATTTGGTGGAAATTGACTCTAAATGGAGCTAAAATTGTCCAAAATCAGCCCAAATTTATGAGGGATTCATTTGAGAGATCCCCCAAAAAAATTTCCGAAATTTGGGGATTCTCCCAAAAAAAATTTGGTGAAGATTGGTGAAAAAACGGCGAAAAACGGTGAAAAAATGATTAAAAAATGATTAAAAAATGATTAAAAACGGCTTAAAATGGAGGCAGAATTGTCCGAAATTTTCTCAAATTATTTGGGGAATTCAACTGAGGGATCCCAAAAAAAATTCTGAAATTTGGGGATTTTCCAAAAAAAATTTGGGGAAAATTGGTGAAAAAACGGCGAAAAACGGTGAAAAAACAGCAGAAAAACGATAAAAATTGAGTAAAATTTGGTGAAAATTGACTCAAAATTGTCCAAAATTTTCTCAAATTATTTGAGGAATTCAGATGAGTGATTCCAATAAAAATCTCGAAATTTGGGGATTCTCCCAAAAAAAATTTGGGGAAAATTGGTGAAAAAACGTCAAAAAAATGGACAAAAGATGATAAAAAAATGATAAAAAAATGATAAAAAAATTGAGTAAAAGTGGCTGAAAATGGAGCCAAAATTGTCCAAAATTTCCTCAAATTATTTGGGGAATTCAATCCCTGAGGGATTAAAAAAAAAAAAATCCCGAAATTTGGGGATTCTCCAAAAAAAATTTGGGGAAAAAAGACGAAAAAATGAAAAATAGAAGGTTAAAAAATGATAAAAAAAAATGATAAAAATTGACTAAAAATGGATCAAAATGGACCCAAAATTGTCCAAAATTTTCTCAAATTATTTGGGAATTCACCTGAGGGATAAGAAAAAAAAAATTCTGAAATTTGGGAATTTTCCAAAAAAAATTTGGTGAAAATCGGGTGAAAAAACAAAGAAAAATGATAAAAAAATGATAAAAATCAGCCAAATTTTGCGGAAATTGACCCAAAATGGAGCTAAAATTGTGTAAAAATCAGCCCAAATTTATGAGGGATTCATTTTCAGAGATCCCAAAAAATTTCCGAAATTTGGGGATTCTCCAAAAAATTTGGTGAAAATCGGTGAAAAAACGGCGAAAAACAGTCAAAAAATGATAAAAAAATGATTAAAAAATGATAAAAAAATTATAAAAATGGAGCCAGAATTGTCCAAAATGTTCTCAAATTATTTGGGGAATTCACCTGAGGGATTAAAAAAAAAAATTTCCAAAATTTGGGGATTCTCCGAAAAAAATTTGGGGAAAAAAGACGAAAAAATGAAAAATAGAAGGTTAAAAAATGATAAAAAAATGATAAAAATTGAATAAAAATGGATCAAAATGGACCCAAAATTGTCCAAAATTTTCTTAAATTATTTGGGGAATTCGACTGAGGGATTTAAAAAAAAAATTCTGAAATTTGGGAATTTTCCAAAAAAAATTTGGTGAAAATCGGTGAAAAAACGGCAAAAAACGATTAAAAAATGATTTCCCCAAAATTTTGCTTTTTGGTCCCAAACTTTTTTTGAATTTTGGGAAAATTGCCCAAAATTTCACTTTTTCACCCCAAAATTTTTATTTCTTATTCTTTAACCCCCTTTTCTCCTTCTTTTACCCCAAAAAAATTACATTTCATCACCAAAAATCACCTTGAAAATCCGATTTTTTCACCAAAAATCACCTTAAAAATGCAATTTTTTCCCCAAAAATTTTGCTTTTTCCACCCAAATTTTTTTAATTTTCAGAATTGCCCAAAATTTCAGTTTTTCAACCCGAAAATTTTTACCTCTTCTCCCTTTAACCCCATTTTCTCCTTTTTTACCCCAAAAACTCCGATTTATCCCCTAGTCACTTTAAAAAACGCTGATACCCCCAAAATTTCGCTTTTTGGACCCAAATTTTGCTATTTTTAAGAATTTTCCCAAAATTTCGGTTTTTCACCCCAAAACTTTCATCTCTCTTTCCTTTTTAACCCCCTTTCCTCCTTTTTTACCCCCAAAAAATCCCGTTTTTTTTCCCCTTAAAAAATCGACTCAAAAAAATCAAATTTTTTTCTCTCCAAAATTTCACTCTCTTTTCACCCTCAAATTTTTGGTTGTTTTTCTCGTGAATTTTCCCAAAAATTTCATTTTTTCACCCCCAAAATTTTATCTCTTTCTTTATCTCTCTTTTTCCCCATTTTCACCCCCAAAAAATCCGAGTTTTTTTCACCAAAGATCACTTTTAAAAATTCAATTTTTCCCCAAAATTTCTGTTTTTTCCAATCTAATTTTTAATTTTCAGAAAATTGCCCAAAATTTCATTTTTTCACCCCCAAAACTTTTATCTCTTCCTTTTGGTCCCTTTTATTACCCGACATTTTTACCTAAAATAATCCAATTTTTTCACCAAAAATCTCCTAAAAAATCTCGATTTTCTCCCGAAAATCTCCAAAAAATCCATTTTTTCCCAAAATTCACCTGTAAAACTAATTTTTTCCCCAAAATTTCGCTTTTTGGACCTTAAATTTTTGGTATTTTCGAATTTTGCCAATTTTTCCCCTTTTTCCCGCTAAAATGTTTATTTCTCATTCTTTAACATTACTTGATCCTTTTTTCCTCCCATTCTTACCCCCAAAAATCTCATTTTTTCCCCGAAAAATCAGCCTTTAAAAATCCACTTTCTCCCCAAAGGGTTTCGGCTTCTTTCACCTGAAATTTTTGGGAATTTCTCCGAAAATTTTGGTTTTTACTCCAAAATTTTTGTTTCTCATTCTTCAAACCCTTTGCTCCTTTTTTTACCTAAAAATTTCATTTTATCACCAAATTCACTCTTTAAAAGCAAGATTTTTCCCCAAAATTTCGCTTTTGGACCCAAATTTTTGGGATTTTGGGAATTTTTACAAAAATTTCACTTTTTCAACCTCAAAATTTTAATGTCTTTTTTCTGCTTTGACTTGATCCTTTTTATCCCATTTTTACCCCAAAAAGTCCGATTTTTTCACCAAATCCACCTTAAAAATCCGATTTTTCCCCCAAAATTCTCGCTCTGTCTAACTTTTTTTGAATTTTCAGAAAATTGCCCAAAATTTTACTTTTTTCACCCCAAAACTTTTGTTTCTCATTCTTTAACCCTCTTTAATCCTTTTTTTCTATCACTTTTACCCAGGCCCTCTTTTTTCCCCAAAAAATCACTAAAACCGATTTTTTTCCCCAAAATTTCGGCTTTTTCCACCTTAAATTTTTTTAATTTTCAGAAAAATTGCCCAAAATTTCATTTTTTCACCCCCAAAACTTTTATCTCTTTTCCTTTTTGGTCCCTTTTATTACATTTTTACCCAAAATAATCCGATTTTCTCCCCAAAATCTCCTAAAAAATTCGATTTTCTCCCCGGAAAAATCTCCAAAAAACTCGATTTTTTCACCAAAAATCACCTTAAAAACTCGATTTTTTCCCCAAAATTTTGCTTTTTCCACCCAAATTTTTTAATTGGTACAGAAAATTGCCCAAAATTTCAGTTTTTCAACCCGAAATTTTTACCTCTTCTCCTTTAACCCCATTTTCTCCTTTTTTACCCGCAAAGAATCCGATTTTATCTAAAAATCACTCTTTAAAAACGCATGCTCAAAATTTCGCTTTTGGACCCAAATTTGCTATTTTTAAGAATTTTTCCCAAAATTTCGGTTTTCACCCCAGACTTATCTCTCTTCCTTTAACTCTTTCCTCCTTTTTTTACAGTCCGTTTTTCTCAAAAATCGACTCAAAAAATCAAATTTTTCTCCAAAATTTCGCTCTTTTTTCCACCTTAAAAAATCAATTTTTCCCCAAAATTTAACTTTGGACCCAAAATTTTTTTTGATTTTTGGGATTTTATAAATTTTCCTTTTCCCCAAAAGTCTTTCTTTGGCGTTAAGATTGAACTGCCATTTTACCCCCAAAAATCCCATTTTTCACCAAAAATCTAAGATTCAATTTTTCACCAAAATCACCATAAAATCAATTTTCCCCAGGAATTCCGGCTTTTTTCACAAAAATTTGATTTTTGCAAAATTACTCCCTTTTTCCCCAAAGTGCTGCTGACGTGGGTGAACTGCCCATTTT
>JAPFBE010000605.1:0-12500 GCA_034336665.1 Luscinia megarhynchos
CTCCCTGCCCGCTGCTTGGCAGCCACAGAGCGGCTTAAGGTTCGAAAAAGAGCTTTAGGGTCAAGCATCAAGCCCAGCACTGCTGGCAGCAGGAGCCCCGGGCACGGCTGGCTCAGGGAGTGGGAGCTCCCCGGCCCCGAATTCTGGAGTGCTCCAGGCTGCAGCTGCCGCTCAGCTGCAGCATCCCGAGGCACAGAGAGGCCCTCGGCCCACCACCCGTGCTTTGGGCTCCGTGGCTTATCCCAGCCTGCAAGCTTCACCCAGCTCTGTGTTTAACAGGCTGCTCTGAGCTGGACAGGCAAGCCACCTGCCAGCTGCAGGGCTGGGTGAGGGCGGGCGTGCCCAGGGGCCTCCCAGAGCCCCGAGGGGCAGCAGGGTTTGAGCAGGGGAGCAGAGAACTTACCCGGCAGGCCTGGTGTCTGGGATGGCTGGCTCCACAGGATCAGGCCGCTGAGAGTAGACATTAAAGTTTCCTTCTTCCTGCACCTCGCTCTTTTGCTTCTTCTTGGGTTTGTCAGCGGGGACAGCAACGTGGGCTAGCAAAACTGGCCAGGAGCTCCGTCTCTTTGGGGCCAGAGTTGCATCCAAGGACAGGACTCTGTGTGCATCCCTGGCTGCTCCTCGCCTGCTCCTGCCCATCCTGACCAGTGAGAGTCACTGCAGGAGCTGCTGCTGCCTGGTCACGTCCATCCTGCCCAGTGCCAAGCTAAACCGAGGAGCTTTCCCCCTGCCTGTTTCTGTCCATCCTGCTCGGTGCCAGGAGTAATCCAGGAGCTGCTGCTGCCTCCTTCTGCACCCTGGCCAGTGCGCCAGTCACTGCAGAGAGCTGCTGCTGCCTCGTTTCTGTCCATCCTGCCCAGTGCCAGCCAACCCAGGAGCTTCCCTGCCTGCTCCACCTGCCCACCCTGGCCAGTGCCAGTCACTGCAGGAGCTGCTGCTGCCTCCTTCTACGTCCCATCCTGACCGGTTCCAGCCAAACCCAGGAGCTGCTCCTGCCTGTTTCTGCCCATCCTGACCAGTAGTCCAGTCACTGCAGGAGCTGCTCCCCTGCTCCTGCCCATCCTGGACCAGTGCCAGCTGCTCCACGAGCCTCCGCTCCCTGTTTTCTGCCCACCCGCAAAGTGCCAGCTGCCCCTGCCTGCCTCCTGCCTCATCCTGCCCAGTTCCAGCTGCTTCCAGTGCGCTGCTCCCCTGCTCCTGCCCACTCCCTGCCCAGCTGCCAGCTGCCCCAGGGCTGCTGCTGAGATGTCGCTCCAGCGTCCGGCTCACAGCTCGGCTGTGGCCCCAGCAGCGTGGGCGCTGTCACTGCCCTCGTCACCAGGACTCCCGTGCGCGTGTCCTTGTGGCGCTCCCGGCAGAGCGGGGTCCCGGGCGGGGGGCTGCGGACTGGCAGGTTCGTCCCCTCCTTGCTGATGCCGAGGATCGGCAGCGAGTTTTTGGAGGAAGTTTCTTCCTGTCCCGTGCTCCGTCTCCTCTGCTGCCGGGCCGGGCCGGAGCCGTGCCGAGGAGCTGCTGCTCGCTCCCGCGGCGGCTCGGGCAGCGCCGAGCTGGGAGGCTGCCGGGCGGCGGCGGTGATGGCCCCGGAGCCCCGAGCGCGGCGCGGGCCGCTCCTGGTGATGCTCCCGGTGTCCCGATCCCGGCGCCGCTCCTGGCTCCCCGCTGCCTTCAAGCCGAGCCTCCCGGGACCAGCGCCGGGGCCGCGCCCGCGATCCCTTATCCCGTGTCCCGGTCCCGGTCCCGCTTCGCCGCCCGCCGCCTCCCGCAGCAGCCGTCCGCTCCGGGTCTCGCCGAGCGAGAGGCGCAGCGCGGCCATGTCGAGGCGCAGCAGCCAGGCCACCGAGGCGGCGAACACCAGCGCCAGGGCCCGCCCGCTGCCAGCGGGAACAGCCGCCGCAGCGCCGCTCATCCCGGGCGGCGGAGGCGCCGGGCGGCGGGCGGAGCGTGGCCGGGGATGACGGGATGGGATCTCGGAGGCGGGCCGGGAATCGCCCGGCGGGGATAGATGGGGCCGCGGATGGAGCCGGGACGTCGCTGCTGCTCCCACACCGGCCCGGGACCCGCGCGCGCACTGTGCTGGAACCGGACCGGGATGGCCCGGCGGGACATCCTGGGATCGGTGATAGGGCTGATCTCCTGGGGACTCAGTGTGGTCTGGGATATCCTGGGATCGGTGATGCTGATCCTGGGATCGGTGATGGGGCTGGGGACATCCCAGGCGGTGGGAGTGAGCGAGGCCGTGTCCCGGAGTCCCCACGGGCAGGTGGGGGCCGTGGCCTGGCTCCACGGCTGCCCACGGTGAAGCGGGAGCCGCTGCTGAGGGACGTGGGTGGGTGTGTTCCACATCCCGCCTCGGTTACAGGCGCGGCAGCTCCGGCGGCTGAGCGAGCGCCGAGAGAAAACCACAGCGAGGGGAGCCGCCCTCCTGCCCCCGCCCTTGTCCTCCTGTCCCTGTCCCTGTCCCTATCCTGTCCCTGTGTCCTGCTCCCCTGCTCCCCTGCTGCTCCTGCCTGCCTGCTCTGCCCCTGCCCTGCCCCTGCTCCCCTGCTCTCCTGCTCCTGCCCCTGCCCCTGCTCCTGCTCCCTTGTTTCTGCTCCTCAAGCCCCTGCCTCCCCTGCCTCTCTGCTCCTGCCTCTCGTTCTGTCCCTAGCTCCTGCCCCCTGCTCCTCTGCCCCTGTCTCTGTTCCTTTCTGCTCCCTGCTCCTGCCCTCTGCTCCCTGCTCCCTGTTCCCTGCTCCCTGCTCCTGCCTCCCTGCCCCCCTGCCCCCTGCCCCCCTGCTCCCTGCTCCCGTTCCCTGCTCCTGCTCTCTGTTCTCCTTGCTCCTGCCCCTGTTCCCTGCTCCTGCCCCTGCTCTGTTCCTGTTCCTGTCCCTGCCCCTGTCCCTCGCCCCTGCTCTCCTGTCCTCAGTTCCTGTCCCTGTCCCTGTAACCCTGTCCCTGTCCCTCTGTCCCTAGTCCCTGTTTCCTGCCCCTGCTCCTGCCCTGCCCTGTCCCTGCTCTCCTGCTTGCCGCAGTTAGGCTTGTCGCTGCCCGCTGTGCTGGGTGTGCCCTACAGCCTGGTAAATAGGCCCACCCTGTGCCGCTGAGGCCGACTGTCCGTTGAGTCCGCTGTCCTGGCCGTGTGCCTGGCAGTTGAGGGGCTGGGCTGGCTGCCAGCACCGAGTGTCTCCAGTGTGGGGATGTCCAGGTGGGCTCCAGGTGTGACTCCAGGTGTGCCAAGGTGGGCTCCAGGTGGGCGCAGGTGTTTCTGGGATGTGTGCAGGTGTTCTCAGGTGTTCTCAGGTGTGGGCTCAGATTGGGCCTGTGCCCTCATCCCTCAGAACACCCCGGGCGGCTCCACCGAGAGCCCTGAGATGTGTGTAGTGGCTGGATTGACACCCAGGTACAAAAAGTGGTGAAAGTAGAAAGGGAAAAAAGATACCAGGCTGAGCAGGCTCTGCAGCTTTTTAAACTCAGCCGAAAACTCTCTTAAAGTTCTCTGAGTATTAATAGGATTACAATATGCCAATGCACTGTATCCCAAATCCCAAAGCAGTTTTGGTTAAACAAGTGGCTCCACTGCGGTGCATGTATGAATACTGAAAAGAAATAAGTGGAAAATTACATAGATATTCATGCTGTACAAAAGTGCAGTGCATGTCCAAAGCCCAGGTACCTGTGGTTTACATTGGGCAGTGGAAAACAAACGACCATTCTGTTGTTTTCTCCATGGCTTTCCTTTGCCAAAGCAAACTCAACTTCAGGCGCAAGCAGAGCTTCTGATTCCAGAGGGGTTCCATGTGTGGACTGGTGCTGGAGGACTCCCGGCAGAGGAGGGTAGGATAAAATTACCAAGACTCTCTAAAGGGAAAAAGAAAGGCAGCAGCTCGAGAGTAAGCAAGAGATGAACCCAAAGGGAACTGTTCCGTCTGTTTTAGAAACAGGAGTTCTAGCCTTACACGGTCTTGTGCTTATTCACCACGCTGCCAACAAATTTTCCATTTTTCACTTGTTGTTTTCCCTGGCTGGGGCTGGGCTGCTCGAGGGCAGGGCTGAGGTCCTGCTCTGCCAGCCTCTGGGCTGTGCCCTGGGGGCTCACCCGAGGCTCGGCCCTGCACAGGGACTGCGGCGTGGGCAGGTCGAGGGCCGCGAGGGCTTGTGCTGTGTGGGGTGACCAGGGCGGCAGCCTGGCCCTGAGCCTGGCAGAGCCAGCCCATGAGAGGACAGGGGACAGACCCTGAGGCCTGTGGGACAGGGGACAGACCCAGCCAGAGTGAGGACAGGGAGACAAGGGACAGACCCCTGAGCCCGTGGGACCAGGGACGGAGACTCAGCCCTGCGTGGGACAGGAACGGAGCCCAGCCCAAGGGACAGGGACAGAGACCAGCCTGTGGTTCAGGGACAGAGCTCTGACCGAGCGGGACAGGGACGGACCCTGAGCCTGTGGGACAGTGACAGTGGACAGACCCTGTCCCTGTGGGACAGACTTGAACCCAGCCTGTGGGGCAGGGATAGACCCGCCCGTGGGACAGGGACAGACCCAGCCCGTGGGACAGAGGGACAGACTGCCCAGTGGGACAGGGACAGACCCGGCCCTGGGCAGGGACAGACCCCCATCTGTGGGGCAGGGACAGGCAGACCCAGCCTGTGGGCAGGGACAGACCCAGCCCGTGGGACAGGGACAGACCGGCCCGTGGGCAGGGACAGACCCCATCTGTGGGCAGGGACAGGGACAGACCCAGCCTGTGTGACAGGGACGAAGCCTGGCCCATGGGCAGGCACAGACCCGCCCGTGAGGGACAGACCCCTGCCCATGGACAGGGACAGGACAGACCCAGCCTGTGGGGCAGGGACAGACCCGCCTGTGGGGCAGGGACAGGGACAGACCCGGCCCATGGGACAGGGACAGACCCTGAGCCTGTGGGACAGGGACAGACCCAGCCTGTGGGGCAGGGACAGGGACAGACCCGCCCATGGGACAGGGACAGACCCTGAGCCTGTGGGACAGGGACAGGCCCGGCCCATGGACAGGGACAGGACAGACCCAGCCTGTGGGGCAGGGACAGGGACAGACCGGCCCATGGGACAGGGACAGACCCTGAGCCTGTGGGACGGGACAGACCCGGCCCATGGACAGGGACAGGGACAGACCCAGCCTGTGGGGCAGGGACAGGGGACAGACCCCGGCCCATGGGACAGGGACAGACCCCTGAGCCTGTGGGACAGGGACAGGCCGAAGCCCATGGACAGGGACAGGGACAGACCCAGCCCGTGGGACAGGGACAGGCCCGCCTGTGGGACAGGGACAGACCCATCCCATGGGACAGCGGGACAGGCCCGGCCACCCGCCGAGCCCCGGTGACACTGTGACAGACTCTGCCGCGCCCAGGCCTCCTCGCGCGCTCTTGGCTCCACTCCTGGCACTGCAAATGCTCCAGAAAAGCTGAGCAGACTCCACGGCACGAGACAGCTGCTTCTGTAGGGAGGAATTAATTTAATCGAGTGCTGATCACTAAAATAATGCGACGCGGTCAGATGGAAAAGCACAGAAGCTTGCCTGAAGATGAAAACTCAACACTTTTTCAGCCAGAAGTGTCCTAGAAAGTAAGGAAATGTTAATATCACTCTGGGTCTCTATATGATATTTTAGCAATGTAAATAATACATTGTCCAAAAAGAATTTTGTGAGGGAATTATCTCCCTGCAGAAGCCTGGCTAGTTTGGTAGAGTGGTAAATTTTATTTTCTTCTGTGGAGCACAAGGACCTCAGAATGGTTTTGGATGGAAAAAGATCTAAATCTCACCCAGCCCTGGGCAGGACACCTTTCCACTGTGCGCTGAGGGAAACACAGCAGCTGCAGCACCCTGTCCTGCTGGGGGATGTGGTGACCTGGGAGCCTCCACCCAGCCGGATGGGAGCGAAAAATGGAAACTTTTGCAGAGAAGAGTTTTGCAGGAAAACCACCAAAAGCTGCAGAGGCAGAAAGCTGGAGAAATGCTGGGCAATGTGTGCTGGGTGCTGAAAAATCTGAAGATGAAGAGACTGAAGTTTGCATTTGTATTTTTGGGAAGGTTTCTGGGTTTTAAGCCCACCTTATTACCCCAGGCTGGTGAGAGCCCCGGGGGTGTTCAGTGGCTGTTTGCTTGAGTGAGTGAGTGCCCTGGTTTGGAGGACAGGTGTCTGCCAGTAAAGGCAGGAGCTTCTCTTTGAAATGGAGAATAGAAAACCCCTCCCTCCAAATTATTATTGTATTTTTTTGAAATTAAGGGACTCTCAGGCAAAGATATGGGAATAGGAATAACAGTTCTTTACCAGGGGAAAATTAAAATAGAAATGCAGTATCACAAAGAACAATCCCAAACCCTGCCAGAGTCAGAATCCAGCCGACACCCGTCAGTCAGGCAGGGTGTTGGCAGCAGTCCCATTCAATGGTGGCTGCATCCCTGCGTGCAGGGGCAGGTGTGGTTCAGCTGGAGCAGTGCTCCTGGAGAAGGTGCAGCTCTCTGAAGCTCCAGGGATGATGTGGAAGGGGGGTCTGGTTTTCCTCTGGGATCCAGTGGAAGGCTGCTCCTGGTGTTCCAAATCTCAGTTTTGATCTGGGTAGGAAAGGCTTGGCTCCTGCCCTGGCTGGAGCATCTCCCAGTGGGATGATGTAATTTTATCAGTCATGCCCTGAGACTCACTGGCCATGAACAGGAGATATCTCCTGGAGGGAGGATGGGCTGGGGAAGATAGAGATGATTGCCCAGCTGGTTTAAAGATGGCCCACATGAGCAGATAATATGTGCCAGGAGATGACGGTCACTGCCCCAGCTGGTTTAAAGATGGGGACAGAATTCACATTTCTGTTCACATCAGCCCAGCACAGTGAGTGAGGGAACAAACCACTCCAGCCCCCAGGGCAGGGAGGGGACCCAAGCCCCTGGCTGGGATCGCTGCTGGGCTCGGGTTTGGCTGGGCTGGAGCCCCTGAGCCCCTGTGGAGCTGCTGGCACTGCCCCTAGCCTGGCACAGAGCAGCCTCTGCCACTTGGGAACGAGCTGCAGGCACCCTCATTTCCATAGAGGTCATGTTTTCTGCTAGTATGTGTCTTGTAGAAGCAGACAGCATGTAAGAGAGATGGTTAAAACCCTGACCCAGCCATGTTTTTAAATTTCAAATTATGCATAACGTATGCATTAAAATTAATTAGGGAATTCATTAAGAAGGGAAGAGTAAAGAAACTAGTGAGCAGTGTGCAGCATTAGTAATGTAAGCCATTTTCTATAATTGTTATATAGAATTTGTCTCATGAAACATTATCCTTTGATAGAATTATTGCAGCATAATATGATATATGTAGCTTATTAACAGTTTCCATTAATTACTATTATTGAGCAAAGACACTGATGTCTGGCACACATAGAACAAGTGTTGAAGCAGATGGTTGAAATTAGTGAAATGCAATTGGTTGCTGAACCCTTTTACCTAATTACATTATTACACCAAAACAGTTAAACCAAATTTGTCAGGCTGTCTGCTGAGCTCTGGGATGTTTGGGGCTGGGATCTCGGGGTTGGGGATGATCTCAGGGTTTGGGGATGATCTCAGGGTTTGGGGGATGATCTCAGGGTTTGGGGGGATAATCTCAGGGTTTTGGGGGATGATCTCAGGGTTTGGGGGAAGATCTCAGGGTTTGGGGATGATCTCAGGGTTTGGGGATGATCTCAGGGGTTGGGGATGATCTCAGGGGTTTGGGGAAGATCTCAGGGGTTGGGGGATGATCTCAGGGTTTGGGATGATCTCAGGGTTTGGGGAAGATCTCAGGGTTTGGGGGATGATCTCAGGGTTTGATCTCAGGGTTTGGGATGATCTCAGGGTTTGGGGATGATCTCAGGGTTTGGGGAAGATGTCAAGGGTTGGGGATGATCTCAGGGTCGGGGATGATCTCGAGGTTTGATCTCAGGGTTTGGGGATGATCTCAGGGTTTGGGGATGATCTGGCCAGGGCAGCCCGAGGCACCTGGTAGGATCCCAAACCCCCTGGCATGCTGGGGTGGCCTTGGATGAGCAGAAGGAGAGAGGAAATGTGGAGCCCTGCACACAAAGCATGAAAAATCCATGAGAATTTCTGCCTGAGCATCAGCAGGAGCGTGGGAGCAGCGGGGGAGTGCGTGGGCTGAGTCACTGAACAGAATTTCCTCTGTTTGGGACTTATTTTAATAATCCACACCCACACTTTTCAGGAGATTCACACCTTGGTGCTGCCCTTGGGCACCAGTGTCCATGGAGACAGAATAAAATAAATAACAGAGATGGGGACAAGCCTTCAGCAGGCCCTGCTGTGATGGATGAAGCAGGGGAGATTTTGGTTAGATGTTAGGGAGAAATTCCTGGCGGAGGGAGGTGAGCCCTGGCACAGGTGCCCAGACCCCTGCAGGACCCTGGGCTGGAGCAGCTGGGGCACTGGGGGTGTCCCTGCCCGCAGGGTGGCACTGGGGGGATTTAATGTCCCTCCCAGCCCAAGGCAGAGGGCTTGGGGCGAGGGCAGCGTGCCAGGGACAGCATGAGGCAAAACCCTGGCTGAGAGCAGCTGAAAAGCCTCTCCAGAAACGCTCCAGGGCTATTTGTGATGCTTGTGCCATGAGCAGGCACTTCTTTTTAATTTCTATTCTGCAGGAATTAAATTAATTTTGGAAATGGCACTATAACTATTTTCCTGCCTCAGGGACCATTTGTTTTAAAATCATAAAAGAGTTTTATATGACGCTGCAGTGACATTTGATGTGAATAAATTAAGGAATTAGTACAAAACTGCTTTCTTTCTGTGGAGCTCCCCAGCACAGCTCTGCCTGCACGCACGGTGGGTGTGAGGCCGCTGGGGCTGGAGCTGTGCCGGGGCTCTGCGCCCACCCGGGGGCACAGCTCCAGCCCCTCGAGGCAGCTCCGGGCTGCTGGGAGAGGGAGCACCACCTGGGGCGGGCAAGCCCACATGAGACAGCTGAGGAATCAGGGGTGCAGGGCCAGGTTTGGGCTGGGAGGGACCCCCAAATCCCAGCCAGAGCCCCGCTGCCGGGGCAGGGACACTGCACTGCCCAGCCCTGTCCAGCCCTGGCCCGGGCACTGCCGGGGTCCAGGGGCAACCGTGCCAGGAGCAATGCCCTCTAATACCCGATCTGAGACTGGACAGAGCCCGTGAGGAGCTTTCCTGACCCGTTTTGCTGTTCCGGAGCAGCGCTGGGTGCCCGCTGGGTGTGACTGCCCCGGCTGTACCCCCGAGCTCCAGCTGCCGGGGTCGGGAGGGGTCCCGCAGGGGTTCGCTCAGCCCGCTGCTCCTGCGGCGCCGGGGGCAGTCAAAGCACCCGGGCTCCGCCAGCAGATCGCTTTTGGTGCTCCTAACCCCACCATGTGAGATTTAAGAAAATTGCATTATTCCATGAGCATTTTCCTCCATGGGCACATATGGTCAGAAGGGTGCAGGATGCAGAAAACTGGGGGTACAGGGGGTACGGGGGTGCAGAACAGGGATAGAGGGGTACAGGATACGGGGGTACGGGGGGTACGGGGATGAGAGGGGTACAGGATACAGGATACAGGGGTACAGGATGCAGGATACGGGGTACGGGGTGCAGGGTACAGGAGTACAGGATACAGGGGTACAGGATACAGGGGTACGGGGGGTACGGGGGTACAGGGGGTGCAAGGGGGTACGGGGGTGCGGGATACGGGGGTACAGGGGTACAGGGGGTACAGGGGTACAGGGGGTACAGGGGGTACAGGATACAGAGTGCAGGGGGTACAGGGGGTACAGGGGTACAGGGGTACAGGGGGTACAGGATACAGGGGTGCAGGGGGTACAGGGGTACAGGGGTACAGGGGTACAGGATACAGGGGGTACAGAGTACAAGGGGGTACAGGGGTACAGGATACAGGGGTACAGGATACAGGGTGCAGGATACAGGGGTACAGGATACAGGGGTACAGGATACAGGGTACAGGGGTACGGGATACAGGGTACAGGGGGTACAGGGGTGCAGGATACAGGGTACAGGGGTACAGGATACAGGGGGTACAGGGGTACAGGGGTACAGGGGTACAGGGATAGGGGGTACAGGGGTACAGAGGTACAGGGGTACAGGGGGTACAGGGGCTGGGATACAGAGGGGTACAGGATACAGGGTACAGGGGTACAGAGATACAGGGGTACAGGGGTACAGGGGTGCAGGGGTACAGGGGTGCAGGATACAGGATACAGGGATACAGGGTACAGGGTACAGAGTGCAAAGGGGGTACAGGGGTACAGGGTGCAGGATACAGGGTACAGGGGTACAGGATACAGGGGTACAGGATACAGGGTACAGGGGTACAGGGTACAGGATACAGGATACAGGGTACAGGGTACAGGGGTACAGGGGTACAGGGGTACAGGATACAGGGTACAGGGGTACAGGATACAGGGGTACAGGATACGGGGTACGGGGTGCAGGGGTACAGGGGTACAGGGGTACAGGATACAGGGGTACAGGATACAGGGGTACAGGGTGCAGGGGTGCAGGATACAGGATACAGGATACAAGGGTACAGGGGTACGGGGGTGCACGGGGTACAGGGGTACAGGATACAGGATACAGGATACAGGGTACAGAGGTACAGGGGGTACAGGGATACAGGGTACAGAGTACAGGGGTACAGGATACAGGGGTACAGGATACAGGGGTACAGGGTACAGGGGTACAGGATACAGGGGTACAGGATACAGGATACAGGATACAGGGGTACAGGATACGGGGGTACAGGGTACAGGGGTACAGGGGTACAGGATACAGGATACAGGATACAGGATACAGGATACAGGGTACAGGATACAGAGGGTACAGGATACAGGGTACAGGGGTACAGGGGTACAGGATACGGGGTACAGGGGTACAGGATACAGGGGTACAGGGGGTACAGGGGGTACAGAGGGTACAGGGATAGAAGGGGGTACAGGGGTACAGAGGTGCAGAGGGTACAGGGGTACGAGAGGGCACAGGATACAGGGGTGCAGGATACAGGGTACAGGGTACAGAGATACAGGGTACAGAGGGGTACAGGGTACACGAGGGTACAGGGGTACAGGATACAGGATACAGGATACAGGGTACAGGGGTACAGGGGGTACAGGGGTACAGGGGTACGGGGGTGGGATACAGGGTGCAGGGGTGGGATACAGGGGTACGGGATACGGGGTACGGGGGTGCAGGGTACGGGATACGGGATACGGGGTACGGGGGTGCAGGGGTGCAGGGGTACAGGGGTGCAGGATACAGGGGGTACAGGGGTACAGGATACAGGGGTACAGGATACAGGGGTGCAGGGTACAGGGGTACAGGGGTACAGGGGGTACAGGATACAGGGGTGCAGGATACAGAGGGTACAGGGTGCAGGGGTACAGGATACAGGATACAGGATACAAGGGTACAGGGTACAGAGGGTGCAGGGGTACAGGGGTACAGGATACAGGATACAGGATACAGGGTACAGGGTACAGGGGTACAGGATACAGGGTACAGGGGTACAGGGGGTACAGGATACAGGGTACAGGATACAGGGGTACAGGGTACAGGGTACAGGATACAGGGGGTACAGGATACAGGATACAGGATACAGGGGTACAGGATACAGGGGGTACAGGGTACAGGGGTACAGGGGTACAGGATACAGGATACAGGATACAGGATACAGGATACAGGGTACAGGATACAGGGGTACAGGATACAGGGTACAGGGGTACAGGGTACAGGATACAGGATACAGGATACAGGGTACAGGGGTGCAGAACACAAGGTTCGGGTTGCAGGGCTGCAGGGTTTTGCACAGAGGGTGCAGAGTGCCGGTGCAGGGTGCAGGCTGTCAGCAGCTCTGAGGGACCTGTGAGATCTCTGGGCCACCATCCCCTGTACCTACCTGGCCCTCTAGCCCAGGGCTCGTGGCTGGGGCTCTGGTGACTCTGGTGGCCCTGGTGTCCCTAGTGGCCCTGGTGGCCCTGGTGGCCCTGGTGGCCCGTGTCCCTGGTGGCCCTGGTGGCCCTGGTGTCCCTGGTGTCCCTGGTGTCCCTGGTGGCCCTGGTGTCCCTGGTGTCCCTAGTGGCCCTAGTGGCCGTGTCCCTGGTGTCCCTAGTGTCCCCTGGTGTCCCTGGTGGCCTGGTGTCCCTAGTGGCCCTGGTGTCCCTGGTGGCCCTGGTGGCTGTGGTGGCCCTGGTGGCCGTGTCCCTCCCCTGCCACGCCCAGGGTCCCCTGGCAGGCGCTGGAGCCCGGGCAGGAGGGCCCAGCCGAGCTGCTCAGCCTCCCCCTGCCATCTCCTCCTCGCACAGCAAAGTGTGTTAATAACATCTAAATGCTCTGGTGTCACTCACTGCTCTTTCTTTGTAAATGTTACTCATTTCATAAATAAATCAAAACCTGCAGACCCTGGGTTTTCAGAAACTTGAATGCTTTTGTTAAAATTGTATGAAGCAAATTCACAAACACATGATTTATATTATCTCAGTACAGCACAGGAGATGAT
>JAPFBE010000605.1:15000-37787 GCA_034336665.1 Luscinia megarhynchos
CCTGCTCTCCTGTGCAGATAGATCCTGCTCTCTGTGCAGATAGATCCTGCTCCCCTGTGCAGATAGATCCCTGATCCCCTGTGCAGATAGATCCCTGATCCCCTGTGCAGATAGATCCCTGATCCGCTGTGCAGATAGATCCTGGTCTCCTGTGCAGATAGATCCTGCTCTCCTGTGCAGATAGATCCCTGCTCCCCTGTGCAGATAGATCCCTGATCCCCCTGTGCAGATAGATCCCTGATCCCCTGTGCAGATAGATCCTGCTCTCCTGTGCAGATAGATCCTGCTCCCCCTGTGCAGATAGATCCCTGCTCTCTGTGCAGATAGATCCCTGCTCTCTGAGCAGATAGATCCCTGCTCTCCTGTGCAGATAGATCCTGCTCTCCTGAGCAGATAGATCCTGCTCTCCTGTGCAGATAGATCCTGCTCCCCTGTGCAGATAGATCCCTGCTCCCCTGTGCAGATAGATCCTGCTCCCCTGTGCAGATAGATCCCTGCTCTCTGTGCAGATAGATCCCTGATCCCCCTGTGCAGATAGATCCTGCTCTCCTGAGCAGATAGATCCTGCTCTCCTGTGCAGATAGATCCTGCTCCCCTGTGCAGATAGATCCTGCTCCCCTGAGCAGATAGATCCTGCTCCCCTGTGCAGATAGATCCTGCTCTCCTGAGCAGATAGATCCTGCTCTCCTGTGCAGATAGATCCCTGCTCCCCTGAGCAGATAGATCCCTGATCTCCTGAGCAGATAGATCCCTGCTCTCCTGTGCAGATAGATCCTGCTCTCCTGAGCAGATAGATCCTGCTCCCTGTGCAGATAGATCCTGCTCCCCTGTGCAGATAGATCCCTGCTCTCCTGTGCAGATAGATCCTCCTCCCCTGTGCAGATAGATCCCTGATCCCCTGTGCAGATAGATCCTGCTCTCCTGTGCAGATAGATCCCTGCTCTCCTGTGCAGATAGATCCTGCTCTCCTGAGCAGATAGATCCTCCTCCCCCTGAGCAGATAGATCCCTGATCCCCTGTGCAGATAGATCCCTGCTCTCCTGTGTAGATAGATCCTCCTCCCCTGTGCAGATAGATCCTGCTCCCCTGTGCAGATAGATCCCTGCTCCCCTGTGCAGATAGATCCCTGCTCTCCTGTGCAGATAGATCCTGCACCCCTGTGCAGATAGATCCTCCTCCCCTGTGCAGATAGATCCTGCTCTCCTGTGCAGATAGATCCCTGATCCCCCTGTGCAGATAGATCCCTGCTCTCCTGTGTAGATAGATCCTGCTCCCCTGTGCAGATAGATCCCTGCTCTCCTGTGCAGATAGATCCTGCTCCCCTGTGCAGATAGATCCCTGCTCCCCTGTGCAGATAGATCCCTGATCTCCTGTGCAGATAGATCCCTGCTCCCCTGTGCAGATAGATCCCTGATCTCCTGTGCAGATAGATCCCTGATCTCCTGAGCAGATAGATCCCTGCTCCCCCTGTGCAGATAGATCCTGCTCCCCTGTGCAGATAGATCCTCCTCCCCTGTGCAGATAGATCCTGCTCTCCTGAGCAGATAGATCCTGCTCCCCCTGTGCAGATAGATCCTGCTCCCCCTGTGCAGATAGATCCCTGATCTCCTGAGCAGATAGATCCCTGCTCCCCTGAGCAGATAGATCCCTGCTCCCCTGTGCAGATAGATCCTCCTCCCCTGTGCAGATAGATCCTGCTCTCCTGAGCAGATAGATCCCTGCTCCCCTGAGCAGATAGATCCCTGATCTCCTGAGCAGATCCTGCTCCCCTGTGCAGATAGATCCTGCTCCCCTGAGCAGATAGATCCCTGATCTCCTGTGCAGATAGATCCTGCTCCCCTGTGCAGATAGATCCCTGATCTCCTGTGCAGATAGATCCCTGCTCTCCTGAGCAGATAGATCCCTGCTCTCCTGTGCAGATAGATCTCTGATCTCCTGTGCAAATAGATCTCTGATCTCCTGTGCAGATCCTGCTCCCCTGTGCAGATCCTGCTCCCCTGTGCAGATCCTGCTCCCCTGTGCAGATCATGCTCCCCTGTTCACAGCAGCAGCCCAGGCAGGGCAGGTTTGCACCAGGGCAGAGGAGCAGCACCAGCACTTGGCCCTTATTTAGACAAAATTAGACATTTGAAACAGTGCACACGTGGAGCTTCCATTACCTGCAGTGAAGCTGTAAAACCTGGGGGTCCTGAGCACCCATGGCAGCAAATCCATGAGCTGCATCATGCAGAGCATCCTGACTCCTCACCACGTCCCTTCCGAGGGGTGAGGCAACCAAGACTTGACAGTAATCATTTCCTGAGTGATTTTTAAAGGCCTGTGACTCCCTCCCTTACTAGTTCTAATAAAAGAGTCACTGCTCCCTAAGCTCTCTCAGAAAATTATTGCCCATCAGCAAGACAAAGGACAAACACTGGAGCTACTGACAGCAGCAGAGCGAGCCCCTCGTGGTGGCCATGCAGAGACAAGCTTTGCTTCTTCCCCACTGCCAACCTGCAGTTCGGTTCTTTTTGAGGATCAGGGCTCTGCCCAGCCCTGGGAGCTCGTGTCGGGCCTCAGAATGAAGGAATGTTTGTGTTGGAAGGGACTCCACAGCACACCCAGCTTCACCCGTGCCAGGGGCAGGCCAGCACGGGCAGGCTGCTCCTGCTCTGCCCAGCTGGCCTGGGACACCTCCCTGGCTCTGGGCCCTTTGTCACCTGGGCACCCACACACAGGTGTGCCCCACGAGTGCCCAGGTGCAGCCAACCCCTGGGCCAGGAGCTGCTGCAGGCCCTGCTTCAGCTGCGCTGGTCCCTGGAGCTTCTGCAGGCTGGTTCTGCAGGACAGGGACGGGACAGGGACAGGGATGGGACAGGGATGGGACAGGGACGGGGATGGGACAGGGACAGAGAAGGGACAGGGACAGGGACAGGGACAGAGAAGGGACAGGGACAGGGACAGACACAGGGACAGGGACAGGGACAGGGATGGGACTAGGACAGGGATGGGACAGACACAGGCATGGGACAGGGACAGACACAGGGACAGACACAGGGACAGGGCTGGGACAGGGATGGGACAGGGACAGGGACAGGACAGGGACAGGGACAGGGACAGGGACAGGACAGGGACAGGGACAGGACAGGGACAGGGACAGGGATGGGACAGGGACAGGGACAGGGCACAAGGACAGGGACAGGGCTGGCACTGGGACAGGGCACAAGGACAGGGACAGACACAGGCACAGGGACAGGGCACAAGGACAGGGGACAGGGGCTGGCCTGGGACAGGGACAGGCACTGGGACAGGCACAGACACAGGCACAGGCACAGGCACAGGCACAGGCACAGGCACAGGGACAGGAACAGGGACAGGGACAGGGGCTGGCACTGGGACAGGGCTGGCCTGGGACAGGGCACAAGGACAGGCACAGACACAGGCACAGGGACAGGGCACAAGGACAGGGACAGGGCTGGCAGAGGGACAGGGCAGGCACAGACACAGGCACAGGGACAGGGCACAAGGACAGGGACAGGGCTGTCACTGGGACAGGGGCTGGCCTGGGACACCCAGGGCCCTGCTGGCAGCATCTGTGCAGCCCCCACGCTGCAGCTCAGCTGCCCCCACAGTGCTGCAGTTTAGGGCACCAGTGACGCCCAGCATTTTGTGGGACTCCAGGTTTTCTACCTGGCGGCTTGGAGCAGGCGTGGCTGTAAGGTGAGAGCCCCTGTGCTCGGGGTGGCAGGGTGGTCCTGGCCGGGAGCAGGGCTGCAGGGACAGCTCTGCAGCGCCCAGCTGCCAGTGCTGCTCCCGAGGCTCCCATTGCTGCTAATGGACTGGGGAAAAGGGATAACGTGGTCTGATCGATCAGCACGGACAAATCTCATTTAGGGGATCAATAACAGTTTAGACTTGACAGAGCAGAGGGAGCACATTTATTTTTCCCCCTGATTGAATAAATGTTTTCAATGAAGGCGCAGCTGTGAAGCAATGCTGCAGGTGAAGGGCGTTTAAAGCAGCCCCGGGTGCTGGGCACAGCCAGGGCTGATGGGCACGGGCTGCCTTGCCCAGCCCCAGCACCGTGAAATACAAAACCAGGCACCACCTGGGCACGGCTTTCAGCGTGGGGAGGAAAGGGAAGATTTTTGGGGGTTTTTTTCTGAGCTTTTTTTCCCTTTTCTGTATCCAGCACAATTCCTTTGAGCCTTGAGAAGGTCTGTGGGAGGGCCAACCTGCTGAGGAACCAGCCACAGCTCCAGTGGCACCATTTCCTCCCGTTCCTTTTCCCCAGTGACCTTCCAAATGGGGGGAGATAAAAGGGAAGAGAGGGATAAATAATAATGATGATGATCACTTACCCCTCTCTCTCTGTGATTGTCTGGTACCTTTTGTCAATGGCATGCTCTGAGCAAAGAGTTTTTGCAGCTGAATGAAGTTTGTGATATTAATAAAGAAAGCACTCAGCAAATGGCTTGTCAGCTTTGTTTCATCCTGTGCCTGGTGTCTGGAGTGCAGATAATGCATCTGTGACCTTATTTTATACATGATGTACTGCAGTGCAACGGAATAGGGAAACTTGCAGGAGTCTTTTCATCTGCCTTCAATAAATTGTAAAACCAGACCTTTTAAAATCCTGCCTAGTGCACTTTGTGGTGACCCACCTTCAGTGCAGAAGCCACTGGCTGACTTTATTTTCATCCTTGCAGGAGAAATAGTTGTTTATAAAACTCAACAAGCATAAACCAATATGCTTCGGGATTATAAACAGCATTTGAAAAGGTTTGGAGATTACACACTCTGGCCTGAAAGACTACAGGGCAAAATTCTTCATCTCCATCCAGTTAAATGAGGAGTTCTGATACAGGAAGAGCAGCCAGAGCTGGAGGATGTGGCCAATAATAACTCAATAAATCAGCCACGATGCGATCTGATAGTGTTCAGCTTCCTTCCAGCTCGCAATCAGGCAGCCCCTAATTGTCACGAGTTGTGTGATTACAGCACAGCCGAGCAGGGCTGCCTGTGCCAGGGCCCCAGCAGGAGCTGGGTCGGGCTGCTCGTCACTGGAGGGGCTGGGGCAGCCCAGAGGGGCCAGGGAGGGTCCGGAGGGGGCAGAGCCGGGAAACAGGGACCACAGCAATTCCTGGGGGGTTGGAAACATCCCAGAGCTCCAGGGCAATTCCTGGGGGGGTTGAAAACATCCCACAGCAATTCCTGGGGGGATTGGAAACACCCCAGAGCTCCACAGAAATTCCTGGAGGGGTTGGAAACACCCAGAGCTCCACAGCAATTCCTGGGGGGGTTGGAAACATCCCAGAGCAATTCCTGGGGGGTTGGAAACACCCAGAGCTCCAGAGCAATTCCTGGGGGGTTGGAAACATCCCAGAGCAATTCCTGGGGGTTGGAGAACTAATCCCAGAGCTCCAGAGCAATTCCTGGGGGGTTGGAAACACCCAGAGCAATTCCTGGGGGATTGGAAACACCCAGAGCTCCACAGCAATTCCTGGGGGGTTGGAAACATCCCAGAGCAATTCCTGGGGGGTTGGAGAACTGATCGCAGAGCTCCACAGCAATTCCTGGGGGTTGAAAACATCCCAGAGCAATTCCTGGGGGGGTTGGAAACATCCCAGAGCTCCAGGGCAATTCCTGGGGGGTTGGAAACACCCAGAGCTCCAGGTGAGAGGATCAGAGATCAGCGCAGCAGAGCTGGGGGGTGGGTTAGGGGATCTCAGGGGGATTCTGTGAGAGCAGCAGGGAGGCCACAGACAGAGCAGTGCTGCCTGTGCCTGTCAGGCTGTTCACACCCCACTCTGCCTGTGCCTGTCAGGCTGTTCACACCCCACTCTGCCTGTGTCTGTCATTGTCAGGCTGTTCACACCCCACTCTGCCTGTGCCTGTCAGGGGTCAGGCTGTTCACACCTCACTCTGCCTGTTCCTGTCAGGCTGTTCACACCCCCCACTCTGCCTGTACCTGTCAGGCTGTTCACACCCCCACTCTGCCTGTTCCTGTCAGGCTGTTCACACCCCCACTCTGCCTGTGTCTGTCATTGTCAGGCTGTTCACACCCCCACTCTGCCTGTGTCTGTCATTGTCAGGCTGTTCACACCCCACTCTGCCTGTGCCTGTCAGGCTGTTCACACCCCCACTCTGCCTGTGCCTGTCAGGGTCAGGCTGTTCACACCCCCACTCTGCCTGTGCCTGTCAGACTGTTCACACCCCACTCTGCCTGTGCCTGTCATTGTCAGGCTGTTCACACCCCACTCTGCCTGTGCCTGTCAGACTGTTCACACCCCCACTCTGCCTGTACCTGTCAGGCTGTTCACACCCCACTCTGCCTGTTCCTGTCAGGGGTCAGGCTGTTCACACCCCACTCTGCCTGTACCTGTCAGGCTGTTCACACCCCACTCTGCCTGTGCCTGTCATTGTCAGGCTGTTCACACCCCACTCTGCCTGTACCTGTCAGGCTGTTCACACCCCCACTCTGCCTGTGCCTGTCATTGTCAGGCTGTTCACACCCCACTCTGCCTGTTCCTGTCAGGCTGTTCACACCCCACTCTGCCTGTGCCTGTCATTGTCAGGCTGTTCACACCCCACTCTGCCTGTTCCTGTCAGGCTGTTCACACCCCACTCTGCCTGTGCCTGTCACCTTTCCACCCGGTGCCCCCCCTGTGCCCCCACGGCCTCAGGAGCGGGATTTGGGCCGGGCTTGGCGGGGCCAGGTGTGTCAGGAGGGAGAACAAAGCCAAGGTGAGTGGCAGGGGGGGCCCAGCTCTGCCCACTGAGCCCCCCTGGCCACGCAGCACCCCCAGAGAGCTGGGAGGGTAAAAGTGAGAAAACTTTGGGTTGGTGGACATCCATTCCCGTTGTGGGTGAGTGCTGGGAAGATGAGGCAGGGAAACCTTACAAATGTGAATGCTCAGATTCTGAAACCATGAGCGAGGTTGAGATGAAAGCCGCTTTTGAGATGCCAAGCCTCAGTTACTGAATTCCCATGAAACAATGGGATGCCCCTGAAGGCAATCCCCTCCTGATAGAACAATGCCCTCGGCCAGAGAGCAGCTCCAAAGGGCACAGAGAGACTTGCCAGGGCCCAAAGAGTAGTTTTTAGAGTTTAAAATGTAACACATTATGGTAATGTAAGGATTCCTATAGGCTGTATGTAAATGCTACAGAATTTGTATCTTGTATTACATTGGTTAGTGGAAATTAGAATATTCATCATGGAAGAAGATTTATTGTATTGTAAAGGGGAAATCGCTCTCTCTTGCTCTTCCTCTCTTCTCTCTCTTACCTCTAACACCTCTTCTTTCTCTTGCTCTTCCTCTCTCCCTCTTCTCTCACCCCTCACCCTTTTATCCCATTGCTCTTTCTCCAACCCCCTCTCACTCCTTGTCCTGCTCTGTGCTGCAGCTGGCAACATTCAGCAGGACTCTGCACTTTCACTCTCACAATAAATGTCACAGGAACTTTTGGCTCACACAGAGCTGGAGTTTGTCCCTGGGGACCGTCTGTCCCGACACAGGGACTCCCACAGGTGAGTGTGAGCTCACCCTCCTGGGACCTGCCAGACCCCTGGGACCTGCCCAGAGTTCTGCTGTGATCAAACAGCCTGAGCCCCTCCCTGAGCTGGGAAGGAGGTTGAACCACTTTTTTGTTTTACCACACAAGAAGAGCCCTGCGCTTCGCTGGGGCTGGGAATTAGCAGAAATTAAAGAGCAGGGCTGCCTGCACATGGCTTGGCAATTGTTTACAGGGAATAATGAAGCGAGGCCAGAGCGTTGCCAGAGGCTGCAGGGCTGTATCACATTGTTAATTAAAACACAAGTCAGCTCTTTCCAGGGCGTGCAGCCCCTGGGCATCCAGCGTGCTCCACTTGATTGAATCAGGTACTGGCAGCACAGGCATTTTTTATTTTGTGCTGGAAGGGATAACAAAAATGTAAAGCTGTTTTCTGCTACTTCATTTGAAAAAATATTATTTTGTGCTGAGAGCGCAGCAGCTGCAGCAGCTGGGCAGGGATAAGATGCTCCTGGGCAGAGACAAGATGCTCCTGGGAAGGGATTAGATGTTCCTGGGCAGGGATAAGATACTCCTGGGCAGGGATAAGATGTTCCTGGGCAGGGATAAGATGTTCCTGGGCAGGAATTAGATGCTCCTGGGCAGGAATTAGATGCTCCTGGGCAGGGATAAGATGATGCTGGGCAGGGATAAGATGTTCCTGGGCAGGGATAAGATGCTCCTGGGCAGGAATTAGATGCTCCTGGGCAGGGATAAGATGTTCCTGGGCAGGAATTAGATGCTCCTGGGCAGGAATTAGATGTTCCTGGGCAGGAATTAGATGTTCCTGGGCAGGGATAAGATGTTCCTGGGCAGGAATTAGATGTTCCTGGGCTGAGATAAGATGTTCCTGGGCCGGATTAGATGCTCCTGGGCAGGGATAAGATGCTCCTGGGCAGGGACAAGATGTTCCTGGGCAGGAATTAGATGTTCCTGGGCTGAGATAAGATGCTCCTGGGCAGGGATAAGATGTTCCTGGGCAGAGATAAGATGTTCCTGGGCAGGGACAAGATGCTCCTGGGCAGGAATTAGATGCTCCCTGGGCAGAGATAAGATGTTCCTGGGCAGGGACAAGATGCTCCTGGGCAGGAATTAGATGCTCCTGGGCAGGGGATAAGATGTTCCTGGGCAGGAATTAGATGCTCCTGGGCAGGGACAAGATGTTCCCAAGTAGGACAAGATGCTCCTGGGCAGGGATAAGATGCTCCTGGGCAGGGATAAGATGCTCCTGGGCAGGGATAAGATGCTCCTGGGCAGGGATAAGATGCTCCTGGGCTGAGATAAGATGCTCCTGGGCAGGGATAAGATGCTCCTGGGCAGGAATTAGATGCTCCTGGGCAGGGATAAGATGTTCCTGGGCAGGAATAAGATGCTCCTGGGCAGGGATTAAATGTGTACCTGTGTTTGCAGCTCTGGAATTTGAGCACAGGGGCTGCATCCTCAGCAGGGCAGGGCAGTTCATCCCAGCAGGATTTTGGTTTTTCTCCTTATAATAATGAGATTTTCCTCCTTCTTGTGTGGAAGAGTCAGTGAATGACCAAAATCACAGGAACAGGGGATGGTTTGGGTCGGGAGGGACCTTCAGGACCATCTGCTCCAGCCCCCTGCACACACGTGGGACTTCCTGCCACAATTCCCTCTGTTCACTAGTCTGAAATACTATCACATTCTAATGTTGGCTGTGTTACTGCTCAGTTATTCACATTTATAGTTGGGTACACAGAATGACACATGAAACGGGTGATGCCTCAGCTTGGCATTGCTGGAGCAACCCTCAGTGATGGAATTTCCTGACTTCTGATCCTGCAACACGAATTGCACCAACACAGAGGGGCTTGCACTTAATTTTACAAAGGCCAGGGGGGAAATAAGCCATTTGTTCTGCCCAGACCTGAAACCCATTGGGTCAGCCCCTAACCAGCTGCAAGCACACAGGCCAAGTGACTGGATTTCCTGGGGTGGTGTGGGATGGTGAGCAGAGAGCAGGAAATGCACCTGCAGGGGGGTTTGCATAAAATGAAGGTTCCCACACCTGCCCCAGTGAAACACTGATGAGCAGAGTCGAGTGCAGGAGTGCAAAGCCCTGCTCTGAGCCTCTCTGCCTCCCTGGAGCACGGCAGGGCAGGCTGGTCAGGCTCAGCAGCCACAGGGCCGTCTCCTGGCACAGAGACCTGTGGGAATTCAGCTCTGGCCGGTCAGTGGGGCTGGGATGGGCAGGGCAGGAGTGCCAGGGCAGTGCCAGGGCAGTGCCAGGACAGTGCCAGGGCAGTGCCAGGGCTGGGCAGGGCAGCATTGTGTCCTGGGAGTGCTGCTCCAGCTCAGCTCTGATTCCTGGGAACCCTGCACAGCCTTGGTGCTGTGACTGACCCCCAGAACCGACCCCCAGAACTGACCTGACCCCCAAAACTGACCCCCAACCCTGGCAGAGCAGAGATCAGCCTGGGGAGGCCTTTAACTAATTGTCCAGAGGGGGTTGGTGTTGTTGCCACCCTGCCCACTGGGCAGCCAGGCTCTCCTCTCCCTCTCCTCTCCTCTCCTCTCCTCTCCTCTCCTCTCCTCTCCTCTCCTCTCCTCCCTCTCCCTCCTCCTCCTCTCCTCTCCCTCCTCCCTCCTCTCCTCTCCTCTCCCTCCCTCCTCCCTCTCCCTCTCCTCTCCTCTCCTCCCTCCTCCTCTCTCTCCTCTCCTCCTCCTCTCCTCCTCCTCCCTCCTCTCCCTCTCCTCCTCCTCCCTCTCCTCTCCTCCCTCCCCTCCTCCTCCTCTCCTCTCCCTCCTCCTCTCCTCCTCCTCCTCCCTCCTCCCTCCTCCTCTCCCTCCCTCCTCCCTCCTCCTCTCTCCTCCTCCCTCCTCCTCCTCCTCCCTCTCCTCCCTCCTCCTCCCTCCTCTCCCTCCTCTCCTCCTCCTCCCTCCCTCTCCTCTCCTCCTCCTTCCCTCTCCTCTCCTCCTCTCCCTCTCCCTCCCCGGAACGTGTTTCCAAGCAGATTTCTGCCAGGTTTACGCCTCCCTTTCATTTTGGAAGCACACGGGAACAGTAGCAGGAGCATCCCGTGAGCGCAGCCTCCCCTTCCCAGCCTGCTGAGTGTGAGGCAGGAGCAGAGCGTCGGGTGTGACTGCAGCACCCTGGGGAGCGGGCTGGGGCTGCTGAGCCCTGGGCTGAGCGACTGGGGGCTGGGGATGAGGGACAGGGGCTGGGACGGGCTGGGGACCAGGAGAGGGCTGGGACAGGGGACAGGGGCTGGGACAGGGGCTGGGGACGAGGGAGAGGGGCTGGGGAATGGGGGGCAGTCATGGGGACAAGGGACAGAGAATAGGGATGAGGAACAATGGCTGGGGACAGGACAGGGGCTGGGGACAAGGGAAGTGGTGGGGACGAGGGACAGGGGCTGGGAACAAGGGACAAGGGTTGGGAATGAGAGAAAGGGGTTGGGGTGAGAGACAGGGGCTGGACACGGGCTCCCCTGGACATTGGGGCTCCCTGGACACTGGGGCTCCCTGGACACTGGGGCTCCTGGACATTGGGGCTCCCCTGGATATTGGGGCTCCCTGGACACTGGGGCTCCCTGGACATTGGGGGCTCCCCTGGACATTGGGGCTCCCTGGACACTGGGGCTCCCTGGACATTGGGGGCTCCCCTGACATTGGGGCTCCCTGGACACTGGGGGCTCCCCCTGGACACTGGGGCTCCCTGGACATTGGGGCTCCCCTGGACATTGGGGCTCCCCTGGACACTGGGGCTCCCTGACATTGGGGGCTCCCCTGGATATTGGGGGCTCCCCTGGACATTTGGGCTCCCCTGGACATTGGGGCTCCCTGGGCATTGGGGCTCCCTGACACTGGGGCTCCCTGGACACTGGGGCTCCTGGACATTGGGGCTCCCTGGGCATTGGGGCTCCTGGGCATTGGGGTTCCCCTGGATATTGGGGCTCCCCTGGGCATTGGGGCTCCCCTGGGCATTGGGGTTCCCCTGGATATTGGGGCTCCATTGGACACTGGGGCTCCCCTGGACACTGGGGCTCCCTGGACATTGGGGCTCCCCTGGACATTGGGGCTCCCCTGGGCATTGGGGCTCCCTGGACACTGGGGCTCCCCTGACATTGGGGCTCCCCCTGGGCATTGGGGCTCCCCTGGGCATTGGGGTTCCCCTGGATATTGGGGGCTCCATTGGACACTGGGGCTCCCCCTGGACACTGGGGCTCCCCTGGACATTGGGGCTCCCCTGGACACTGGGGCTCCCCTGGACATTGGGGGCTCCCCTGGGCATTGGGGATCCCTCTGGACATTGGGGCTCCCCTGGGCATTGGGGTTCCCTGACATTGGGGTTCCCCTGGACATTGGGGGCTCCCCTGACATTGGGGCTCCCCTGGACATTGGGGGCTCCCCTGGACATTGGGGTTCCCCTGGACATTGGGGCTCCCCTGGACATTGGGGCTCCCCTGGACATTGGGGCTCCCCTGGGCATTGGGGCTCCCCTGGGCATTGGGGGGCTCCCTGGATATTGGGGCTCCCCTGGACATTGGGGCTCCCCTGACATTGGGGGCTCCCTGATATTGGGGCTCCCTGGACATTGGGGCTCCCCTGGGCATTGGGGCTCCCTGGGCATTGGGGGGCTCCTGGACATTGGGGTTCCCTGGACATTGGGGCTCCCCTGGGCATTGGGGCTCCCCTGGGCATTGGGGCTCCTGGACATTGGGGTTCCCCTGGACATTGGGGCTCCCCTGGGCATTGGGGGCTCCCCTGGGCATTGGGGGCTCCCCTGGATATTGGGGCTCCCCTGGACATTGGGGCTCCCCTGGGCATTGGGGCTCCCTGGGCATTGGGGCTCCCCTGGACATTGGGGTTCCCCTGGACATTGGGAGCTCCCTGATATTGGGGTTCCCTGGACATTGGGGATCCCCTGGACATTGGGGCTCCCCTGGACACTGGGGCTCCCTGACATTGGGGCTCCCCTGGGCATTGGGGGCTCCCTGGACACTGGGGCTCCCCTGGACACTGGGGCTCCCTGGACATTTGGGCTCCCTGGACATTGGGGCTCCCCTGGGCATTGGGGCTCCCTCTGGACACTGGGGGCTCCCCTGGACATTTGGGCTCCCTGGACATTGGGGCTCCCTGGACATTGGGGGTCCCCTGGATATTTGGGATCCCCTGGATATTGGGGCTCCCCTGGACATTGGGGTTCCCCTGGACATTGGGGTTCCCCTGGACATTGGGGTTCAGCTCCTCCCGCCTCTCCAGCTGCCGTGGGAGGATGAGAATTTTGGGGTTTCTGTCGGGCAGAGAATGAGAGCACATATTGCAGAGGGACCTTCTGAAGCGGCTCTGCCTGGCAAATACCAGTGATAACTATTTTAATTCATCTCTCTGACACGAATAGGAACTTTCTCTTACCACTGAATATAAATAGAAGTTGGACATAGCATTACTATATGAATAAATGAATTAATCAATCAATGACAAAACCGCACTATGTAATCAAAAGATTTTTCATGTTAAGATTAATTTAGTGTAATACACACCTAAATATTACATAAGCCCCCCTGACATTGAGTTATAGGGCTGGTGGCTGCAAGGGAGCGGGCTGTGCGGTGCGGGGGTGCACGGGGCTGGGCAAGGGGCCCGCCTTGGCCCCTCGCACGGGAAGTTCCTGCCCAAAATCCCGCCCAGCCCTGCCCCGGGCAGTGGAGCCATTCCCTGTGCCCTGCCCCTCCATCCCTGTCTGCAGCTCCCTGGAGCCACTTTGGGTCCTGGAAGGGCTCTGAGCTCTCCCTGGATCCTTCCCCTTCAGGTCCTGGAAGGGCTCTGAGCTCTCCCTGCATCCTTCCCTTCTCCGGGAGCATCCCCAGCTCTCCCAGCCCAGCCAGGAATTCCCAATTCCCAATATCCCAATATCCATCCCAGCGCTCTGGCAGTGGAGCCATTCCCTGTGTCCTGCCCCTCCATCCCTGTCCCCAGCCCCTCTGCAGCTCCCTGGAGCCCCTTCAGGTCCTGGAAGGGCTCTGAGCTCTCCCTGCATCCTTCCCTTCTCTGGGAACATTCCAGCTCTCCCTGCATCCTTCCCTTCTCCAGGGGAGCATCCCCAGCTCTCCCAGCCCAGCTAGGAATTCCCAATATCCCAATATCCAAATATCCAGCCCTGCCCTCTGGCAGTGGAGCCGTTCCCTGTGCCCTGCCCCTCCATCCCTGTCCCCAGCCTTTCACCAGCTCCCTGGAGCCCCTTCAGGTCCTGGAAGGGCTCTGAGCTCTCCCCGCATCCTTCCCTTCTCCGGGAGCATCCCCAGCTCTCCCAGCACAGCTAGGAATTCCCAATTCCCAATATCCATCCCTTCCCTGGGCAGTGGAGCCATTCCCTGTGCCCTGCCCCTCCATCCCTGTCCCCAGCCCCTCTGCAGCTCCCTGGAGCCCCTTTGGGTCCTGGAAGGGCTCTGAGCTCTCCCTGCATCCTTCCCTTCACCAGGGGAACATTCCAGCTCTCCCTGGATCCTTCCCTCCTTCGGGAGCATCCCCAGCTCTGCCAGCCCGGAGCACCTCGGAGCATCCCGGTGCCTCCCCTGGGCGGCTCCCAGGGCAGGTCTGGGCTTGGCCCCTGCCAGCCCATGGGAACAGGGTTCCTGCAGCTCGGGGCACTCCCCGTGAGCGCTGGGCTCCGCTCCTGCCTCGCCCGCACGAGCTAATTAATCTAATGAGGCAGCTCCTCTCGGTGTGTTATGTGTGCTGGATGCTTTTCCCCAGCAAACGATCACACTTCCTAAAAATATAACCTTCATTCTTCACATGCCTGCGAGCGGAGGTTGGGAAAACTCAGCCCTGGAAGGAAATGTGATTTCCTAGCAGGGAGCGTGGTGAAACATATGGAGCTGCTCCCGGGGAGGGGACAGGCTGTGCGGGGCAGCAGAGCCCCCCATGCTTTGGACTGAGCTCAGCAGAGCTGCCGTGCCTGTGCGGGGCAGCAGAGCCCCCCATGCTTTGGGTTCAGCTCAGCAGAGCTGCCGTGCCTGTGCGGGGCAGCAGAGCCCCCCATGCTTTGGGTTCAGTTCAGCAGAACCTGCCGTGCCTGTGCGGGGCAGCAGAGCCCCCCATGCTTTGGGACAGGCTCAGCAGAGCTGCCGTGCCTGTGTGGGGCAGCAGAGCCCCCCATGCTTTGGGTTCAGCTCAGCAGAACCTGCCGTGCCTGTGTGGGGCCACAGGCACCTGGGAATTGCTCCTGCTGCTCCCTGTGCCCGAGCCCAGGGCCAGCAGCAGCTCTGGGGGAGCTGGACCCTGCCCCAGCCCGGCCAGGCACGGACTGAGGGCTGTGCTGCATGCTGGGCTCTGCAGGGATCTGCGATCTGCTCAGGTGTCTAACCCACAGGGATCTGTGATCCACTGGGATCGTTGACCTGCAGGGATCTCTGATCCACAGGGATCTGTGATCTGCAGGGATCTGTGCTCCATGGGAATCTCTGACCCACTGGGATCCGTTGTCCACCGGCATTTGTGATCTGCAGGGATCTGTGATCTGCAGGGATCTGTGACCCACAGGGATCTCTGACCCACAGGGATCTGTGATCCATAGTGATCTCTGACCAACAGGATCTCCAGCCCTCAGAGATCTCTGACCCCCTCAATAATCTCTGACCCCCTCAATAATCTCTGACCCACAGGAATCTCTGACCCACAGGGATCTCTGACCCCCTCACAGTCCTCTGACCCACAGGAATCTCTGACCAACAGGATCTCCAGCCCTCAGAGATCTCTGACCCCCTCAATGACCTCTGACCCTCACAGACGTCTGACCCTCACACCTGGGACTCCCAGGCAGCTCCCCTCTGCTGGAGGGGCTGGGGAGCAGTGCAAGGTGCTCTGGGCTTTGTCTGCTCAGCGCTGGCAAGATGACAGCGGCGGGGGAAGAACCTTTTGATTTTGCATTTATGTTGTCCATTGATTTCCTTTAGAGCAGTGACACGGGCTATTGCTAACGCCTGTCTAGTTAATACTTAATGGCAACTGCTCTCACAGCTCGGGGTGTCGTAAACAAACACAGGAAAACATTCCTCCGTTCCTCTAAAGCTTTCTGTCCTTTATTTCTAACCCAAATTTGCACAGATCTCAGCTGACAAAAATGAGTGATGAGGACAGATTTGCTATCCCAGGGGGCTCCTGCCAGGGAGGTCGAGGTTGGACTTGCTCTGCTGCTGTTGCCATGGACAGGACATCGGGCAAAAAAATTTTTTTTGGCAACAGATTTCTTTACAGTATTATCTGCATCAGCACTGAAAGGGAAGACAAGATTTCCACGTGCTGAAAAGCTCCTGCAGTGAGAGCAGCCCGCAGGAAGAGGGAGATCACTGCAGCTGTGACACTGATTTTGGGAAGGGGTGATGCTGGCACAGCCAGTGCCCCACCCTGGGGTGAGCACAGCACGGACAGGGGGTGAGGAGGGTGATGGGATGAAGGCAGGGCTGCACCCCTGAGCACAGCACGGACAGGGTGAGGAGGGTGATGGGATGAAGGCAGGGCTGCACCCCTGAGCACAGCACGGACAGGGTGAGGAAGGTGATGGGATGAAGGCAGGGCTGCAGCCCGCTGGGCACTTGTCTGGCTGGGCTGTGAAATCGGTCCCCAGGCAGGGCTCGCTTCAGGGAGATTGATGGCTCTGCGTGAAACACAAACTCTGCTTTTCCCGGCCGGTGGATTAACACCAAGTTCTCTGTTCTCCCTGCAGCCTGCTGCTGCTGAAGTTCTGGAACTTTTCGTGGCATTCGGAATTTTGGGTGGAGACAGGTGGAGACGCGATGCGGGAGAGGAGCTGAAGTGGAGATGTTTTCGGTGGGAGAGCAGGAAGGCAGGGTCGGTGCCGCTGGAAGGATGGAGCCAGAGCAGCCAGGAGGGAGGGAAGTGTTCTTTACCAGGGGATGAGACGGAGGCGGCTGAGCCAGCGCGGAGCAGCAGGAGCAGCAGGGCCGCTTGGGTGAGCGGGGCGGCTCGGGGCCGGGCCGGGGCCGGGACGGTCACCGGGGCACGGGCCGGTCACCAAACCCCGGGACGGTCACCAACCCCGGGCCGGTCACCAAACCCCGGGACGGTACATCCCCGGCTCGATGGAAACGAGCGCCGGGTCCCGCCTGCCCCTGGGGTCCCGCAGGGCTGTCACTGTCCCACCCTGCAGGAGTGTCACTGTCACTGTCCCACTCCTCAGAACTGTCACTGTCCCACCCTGCAGGAGTGTCACTGTTTTATCCTACCCTGCAGGAGTGTCACTGTCCCACCCTGCAGGAGTGTCACTGTCCCACCCCACAGGGCTGTCACTGTCACTGTCCCACCCTGCAGGAGTGTCACTGTCCCACCCCGCAGGAGTGTCACTGTCCCACCCTGCAGGGCTGTCACTGTCACTGTCCCACCCTGCAGAGTGTCACTGTCCCACCCTGCAGGGCTGTCACTGTCACTGTCCCACCCACTAGAGTGTCACTTGTCCCACCCTGCAGGGCTGTCACTGTCACTGTCCCACCCTGCAGGAGTGTCACTGTCCCACCCTGCAGAGCTGTCACTGTCTTATCCCACCCCGCAGAACTGTCACTGTCCCACCCCGCAAGAGTGTCACTCAGCCCCGACCTCCCAGCACAGGCCTGGGGCTGGAGGGGCCCTGAGGCACCTGGAGCGGTTCAGGGAACGTGCTGAGTTGAAAGGGACCCGGAAGGTCCCGGATCCACCTGCAGGTCCTGAGCAGGACCCCGAGGGTCCCAGCCCGTGCCTGGGAGCGCTGTCCGAACACCCTGGAGCCCTGTGGGGCCGGGCCGCTCCCTGGGGAGACCCTCGGGGGAGAGATCCTCGCCCTGGTATCCGACCTAAAGCTCTCCTGACTCTGGTCCAGCCCTCTCCCGCGTCCTGCCACGGTCAGGGGAGTGAGAGATGGGAACCTGCCCTCCCCTGCCCCTCGCGAGGAATTCCAGAGTGGTTTGGGTTCCACCCCGCACTCCTTTCACTGTCCCGGGCTGTTCCCCAGCCTGGTGCATCCCACACATCCTCGGGGGCATGCGATGGACAGGACTGCTCCTCTGCTTGTGCAGAGGGAGGCGCAGCCCCGTGTCCCGGCCCGTGCCGGGCTGCGGGTGCAGAGCAGGGCACAGGACACGCAGGGCTCCACTTCGCACCTGCAGCAGGAACCAGCCCCGTTCCTTTGCAAATCTGCCCCGTAATGAGGAACATATGCCAGAGAACATGGTTTCCCACAAACCAAGCATTTGCTGCACCGTTTATGGTTAAGTCTGTATGTAGTCACAGCTGTCGTGGGAATTACGGGTTCCTCGATTTTCATAATTAAAAAGAGAGAGAAGGAGGGAGGGGGAAAGGAAGCAGGAGCCCGAGCGGGGTTCTGTGGGCACTGCTCGCCTTGCACAGTGGGAGGGAGGGATCCTCCCTGGAAACTCACCGAGATATTCTTGCACTGGCAGGTTGTGCAGGAAACACCGTCTGCCCGCTTCAGTGCTTAATTAAATAAAAGATATTCCAAATAAAAAAATAGATTCTGGGTTGGGGCTCTTGGGAAATCATTACTGACTCGTGACCTCTCTTAACCTGGATAAGGTTCAGGCAGGAGATGTCAAGGCGTGAGGCGCGGCAAATACCCGTGAGCATGTACAATTACAGGTTTATTAAAGGGAAACAAGGGCCGCACGATAAATGGAAAAAATCTCTTCGGGACACAGCGGCTGGGCGTTTCCAGAGCGAGTTCGGGCAGGGGCCGTGCCCCGAGCTCCGCGAGCCGGGCGGGGGTGCGGGGGGCAGCCTGGCAGCGCTACCTGCGCGCCCCCCGCAATTACACTCCGCCTAATTAATAACGTCTCCATGAAGGGCATTTCTCTCGCATCGGGAAACAAGTGCAATCACGCTGCCTGTATATCAAGCCGGATACAAGCCGCTGGGGGAATAACGCGAGGATGTAATTGAGGAGCCGCTATTTATCACCCTGCCCGGCACCGCCGGCGCGGCGCGGCTCCGGCACCGCCGCTCCCAGACCCTCAGACACGGCTGTGCACAAGGAAATAAAACACCCAACTACTTCCCAAAGACTCTGTGACTTTCAATCGCGAGCGCCTTGCTTGTTAGCGAGATGAATTTATAGGTAAAGCGCTCAGCTTTTACAGTCACCCTTTTACGGGCAGATGCCGTCGGGTTCGCCGAGTGGTGACATTAACCGGCAGCATCCAGCAGAAACCCGGGCGCAGGAATGCAAACAGCCGCTGGATTTCACACGCAATGAGCGATGCCGAGCCTCGGCTGCAGTGTTTGATTACCCAAAGCGGGTCTGTGGCCCCACGCCCGCCCCGCGCGGGGCTCTCCACCCGGGAGATGCCGGGGCCGCGCAGGTTTGTGCAACTGCACCAAGAGCCCCGCAGCCAGACCCTAAATCCCGCTCTTTGCGGGGGTTAGCCTGCTCTGCTAGTTCGCCGAGGTGGGAATTTCAGCTATTCCTCAAATCTCCCCGGCTGCATCCCGGGGGAAATCAGGCGGCGTCTCCGCAGCCTCGCAGCGCCCGCGGGTTCTGCTGCTGTTCTGCTGTTCTGCTGTTCTGCTGTTCTGCTGTTCTGCTGTTCTGCTGTTCGGTTGTTCTGCTGTTCGGGTTGTTCTGCTGTTCTGCTGTTCTGCTGTTGGGTTGTTCTGCTGTTGGGTTGTTCTGCTGTTCTGCTGTTCTGCTGTTCGGTTGTTCTGCTGTTCTGCTGTTCTGCTGTTCTGCTGTTCTGCTGTTAGGTTGTTCTGCTGTTCTGCTGTTCTGCTGTTCTGCTGCTGTTCTGCTGTTCTGCTGCTGTTCTGCTGTTCTGCTGTTCTGCTGTTCTGCTGTTCTGCTGCTGTTCTGCTGTTCTGCTGTTCTGCTGTTCGGTTGTTCTGCTGTTCGGTTGTTCTGCTGTTCTGCTGTTCTGCTGTTCTGCTGTTCTGCTGTTCTGCTGCTGTTCTGCTGTTCTGCTGTTCTGCTGTTCTGCTGTTGGTTGTTCTGCTGCTGTTCTGCTGTTCTGCTGTTCTGCTGCTGTTCTGCTGTTCTGCTGTTCTGCTGTTACGGTTGTTCTGCTGCTGTTCTGCTGCTGTTCTGCTGCTGTTCTGCTGTTCTGCTGCCGCTCGAGCACACACACCACCAAAAACACGGCAAAGCTGCCCACGGCCCAATTACCGGCACTTTTCCCCCCTTTAAGCAAAGTCCGCCTGCCCTCCCCTCCTCCGGCCCCAGAGTTTTGTGAGATCTCCAGTGACGCTTCCCCAGGCTGCTGGGAGAGGAAGGAGAGGGGAAGGAAAGAATTAGGCAAAGGAAGGGCAAAGGGGAAAATGTGAGTGGATTTCTGCGGAGCATCCCCGGGAGGAGCTCCCCTGGGCGCCGGGAGGGCAATCGCTGCTGCAGGATCGCTGTTGGGCTGCTGAAGGAGCTTTCCCTGGATGCGTGCAGCACTGCAGGCTGAGGATCTGCTCATAAATGGGATCCCAGCTCAGCCTGGCTCAGGACTCTGATCTGACCCAGGATCCCAGCATAGCCTGGCTCAGGATCTGCTCTGGGCTGGGATCCCAGCTCAGCCTGGCTCAGGCTCTGCTCATAAATGGGATCCCAGCTCAGCCTGGCTCAGGCTCTGCTCATAAATGGGATCCCAGCACAGCCTGGCTCAGGCTCTGCTCATAAATGGGATCCCAGCTCAGCCTGGCTCAGGCTCTGCTCATAAATGGGATCCCAGCACAGCCTGGCTCAGGCTCTGCTCATAAATGGGATCCCAGCACAGCCTGGCTCAGGCTCTGCTCATAAATGGGATCCCAGCACAGCCTGGCTGAGGATCTGCTCATAAATGGGATCCCAGCTCAGCCTGGCTCAGGCTCTGCTCATAAATGGGATCCCAGCACAGCCTGGCTCAGGCTCTGCTCATAAACGGGATCCCAGCTCAGCCTGGCTGAGGGCTCTGCTCATAAATGGGATCCCAGCACAGCCTGGCTCAGGGCTCTGATCTGACCCAGGATCCCAGCTCAGCCTGGCTCAGGCTCTGATCTGACCCAGGATCCCAGCTCAGCCTGGCTCAGGCTCTGCTCATAAACGGGATCCCAGCACAGCCTGGCTCAGGCTCTGCTCTGTGTTCTGTCCTGCTCTGCTGGTGGAAAACTCCAAGCCTGGGAGTTGAGCAGTCCCGGGCACTCACTGGTGCTGATCTCTTCTGATCAGGAGCCAGGTGTTGGCTGTGCAAACACAAACTCTTTTGCCCCAGAGACCCTTTTGGAAGTTCCTCACACAGCCCAGTCCCAGCCCAAGCCGGGGTGGAGGCGTTCATGGTGCCACACACATTAATTCAGCTGGCACATTACAATGTTAAACTAAATGACATTATTACAAAGCTGTGCTAAGAAGTGTTGACAGGTCCATATGGTAATTTTACAATGTATAATGAACACACAGACTCCTTTCTTGCAGAAATTTATAGTTCAAATCTATACCCAGGATATCCAGTTTTATTTCCAGAAACTTAAATTGACTTATTACGATGTAGTGAATGTATAAATTAGTTCCAGTAGTTAAACTGAAGCATTTCCCTACAGACTCAATTAGATTCATTAATCTACTGTGTAGACCTGTAAACGGTCCATTGTTCTTTTCCCCCCCAAAATGTCAAAAACTATTTCTCTAACTATAAAATATTTCCTGCAAAAACTGTTTTAAATGGTAAGAATTATTTAAGATTAGGAACCCAGATCCACAAATTATTTCAGCGCCCTTGTTCTTCTTCAAAAGAAAAATAGGGTTCAGCCCCTGCTGGATAATTTAGTGGGACAGAGGCTGAATTCAGCCTCATATTCAGCTAAAGACCTGCTGGGACCAGTTCCACTCTCACTCCAGGGGATGCATCCAGTGGAATGGGGATCCGTGTGCTCCTGGAGCCAGCAGCAGCTCGGCCCAGAGGTCAGCGTGGGGAGTGGTCAGCGTGGGGAGTGGTCAGCGAGTGGTCAAGCGTGTAGTGGTGAATGGTCGGGTAGTAGAGTGGTCAATGTGGGGAGTGGTCAGCGTGCAGGGGTGAATGGTCAGTGTGGGGAGTGGTCAATGTAGAGGGAGTGGTCGGCGTGGGGGAGTGGTCAGCGTGGGGAGTGGTCAGTGTGGAAGTGGCAATGGACAGCTGGGGATGGCAATGGGGGAGAGGACAGCGAGGGGAGTGGTCAGCGTGGTCAATGGTCAGCTGGCCGATGGAAGCGTGGTCAATGGTGCGAGTGTGGTCCCGTGGTCCGAGGTGTGGTCAGTGGTCAGTGTGGTCAGTGGTCAGTGTGGTGACCACCAGGGCACACAGAACCGTGGTGCCTCTTCCTCTCCAGCTCAAACATTCTCCCGGAAGAGACCAGGGCGCTGCTGCCTGAGTCACCTCCAATATAACAGTGGCTGGAGAAGTGGACTGATGGAGAACAGGCTGGGCGGGGATGGAGACAGGCTGGGCAGGGATGGAGAACAGGCTGGGCGAGTGATGGAGGAGACAGGCTGGAGCAGCGGATGGAAACAGGCTGGGCACGCGCTGGAGAGCGGGCAGGAGCGGATGGAGAACAGGCTGGGCGGTGATGGAGAACAGGCTGGGCGAGAGGATGGAGAACAGGCTGGGCAGGGATGGAGGGAACAGGCTGGGCAGGGATGGAGAGAACAGGCTGGGCAGGGATGGAGAACAGGCTGGGCAGGATGGAGAACAGGCTGGGCAGGGATGGAGAACAGGCTGGGGCGGATGGAGGGCACAGGCTGGAGGCAGGGGATGGAGAACAGGCTGGGCGCGGGGATGGGAGCGAGGCTGGGCAGAGGGATGGAGAACAGGCTGGGCAGGGATGGAGAGAACAGGCTGGGCAGCGGATGGAGGAACAGGCTGGGCAGGGATGGAGAGCAGGCTGGAGCAGGGATGGAGAACAGGCTGGGCAGGGATGGAGAACAGGCTGGAGACGCAGGATGGAGAACAGGCTGGGCACGGATGGAGAGAGCAGGCTGGGCAGTGATGGAGAACAGGCTGGGCAGGGATGGAGAGAACAGGCTGGGCAGGGATGGAGAACAGGCTGGGCAGGATGGAGAAACGGGCTGGGCGGGGATGGAGAACAGGCTGGGCAGGGATGGAGAACAGGCTGGGCGGGGATGGAGAACAGGCTGGGCAGGGGATGGAGAGCAGGCTGGGCAGGGATGGAGAACAGGCTGGGCAGGGATGGAGAACAGGCTGGAGCAGGGATGGGAGAACAGGCTGGGCACGCGGATGGAGGGCAGGAGGCTGGGCGGGGATGCTTAATACATGAAAAAAAAAACA
>JAPFBE010000606.1:0-7500 GCA_034336665.1 Luscinia megarhynchos
GGCGGCGGCGGCGCCCTCGTCCTTTCCGCCCGGCCTTAAGCGGGGCCGACCCAGCTTCTCTGGCGGAGTGCGGCGTTCACCGGCTGCGGTCGGTGCGCTTTTACCGGCAGCGGGGGCTGGGCAGCGGCGGGGGTTGCGTTGAGCCTGCCGAGTGGTAGGTTCCCGGCCCCTTCCCGAAACTCCCCGAGGAAACCGCGGCTACGCTCCGACCTCGTTCCCGCTCCCGACCCGTCTTGCCCAGAAGGCGTCCGCCTGGGAAAGGGTTAGGGGAGGCGTGCGGTGAGGGCATCGGCCTACGCCTCGGCTTTCGCCCAAGGTGGGGAGCTCGGTGGCGGGGAGGTCGCCCGTGGAGTTTGCCGGCCGGGGTTGGCGGCACCCCTTCTCCCGCCGTGCCTCGTTGAAAGCATGGTTCCCCTTCCTCGGCCCTAAGCCGGGGGACCCAGCGTAGCGGTAGATATTCATTTTAGCGGTGGCGGCGGCGGCGGTGGCGGCCTGCGCCCGTAAGCGAGCGGAGCAGCGACAGAAGCGAGAGAAAAGCCCCGGCGATGTGGGGGGGCGGCCGGCGCCTCGCCCCATCTCCCTCCGGCTGGTGCGATCCGAGCCACCGTGGCGAGGCGGCGTGTGGGGTCTGGCCTGCTGCCCGGCTCGCGGTGGCTGCCAGCGGGCTGGGTTCGCGAAGCGGCTCTGCTTTTTCAGGCGTGGCGGAGTGTAGGGGCCGCCCGGCCTTTTTCCCTTCTTTTTCTCCGCAGCGGCCTTAAGCGCGCGCAAGCAGCGCTGGCGGCGAAAGGGTCGCGGGCCACGAAGCGAAAGGCCCAGAGAGGCGCTGTGTGCTGGCGAGAGACCGAGAGAATCCGTGCCGGCCGGATGGGGGGTTTTAGGGGGAGTTGAGTCTCGAGTCTCGCCCCGCCTCCGGTCCCAGCGGGCTTCAGGGCACTACGTCGGCTAGGCGGATGGGGGGTTTTAGGGGGAGTTGAGTCTCGAGTCTCGCCCCGCCCCCGACCCCGCCGCAGGCCCGTGACCCCGTGGCTAGCCGCGAGTGCGATCGCGACAGCGTAGTGTGCTTTTGTCTTTTCCTCTTTTTCGGTTTTCTGTTGTCCCCAGGAGGCGTGGCAGCGGGGCCTTTGTCTCCGGCGATCGATGAGGTGGTTCCTCGGGTGGCGTCGGAAAGGGCCCTCGGCTGGCGGGCACCTCTCCCCGGGGCTTCTCTCTGTCATGGGGGGAAGCCTCGGCGGTGCCAACTTCTCGAGCAGAGGCGGTCTCCTTTCGATCGGCCACCCGCCCGTCGCAGGCGGTGTCGCTCCTCCCGCTGCTTTGGGGGGAGGAGCGTCTTTACCGTCCCGGGCTGTGTGACGGCCGCGTGGCCCGCCAGTCCTCAGGTGTCCTTGGAAAAGCGGCGAGGTGCGGTGCGGCCGGTGCGAGTATCGCCCGTTAGGTGTGCCCGACGCGAGCAGCGCTTCGAGCGGCGGTCGCGGCTTCGAGCTTCGAGCGAGAGAAAAGCGCGGTCCCCGAGGAAGGCGGAGAGAGAAAGGGGGATGAGAACCGATGGGAGACGCAGGGCCGGGGGAAAAAGAGCCCGTTCAGCGCGCACACTGGCGGCTCCTTAATTAGCGCCGCCGCCTGCTGCAGAAGCGAGCCGCCCGGCCTCGGGGGCCTCGGGTGTCGGGCAGCGCCCGCCTCGTCGAGTCGCTGTCTCCTCTAGCACGTCCGGTGCTTTTTGAGGCCGACCTCGAGGGCAGGTCAGCCCAACCGAGCCCCCGTCCGGCAGCGCCGCCAGCGCCCGTGACTATCGGAGCAGCGAGCCGAGTCTCGAAGAGCGGGCCCGAAGAGAAGCAGAAGCGAGAGAGAAGCGAGAGAAAAAAGCGGGGAAGGAAGCGAAAGAAAAAAGGCTCGCGTTGTTGTCCGAAGCGAGAAAAGCTGCGCAGCGGTCCCGACTCCTTGCCACAGCGGCGTGGCGGGAAAGGGCCGACGCCCGGGGTCGGCCGTGTCGCCGAGCGTCTCCGCCTCCCGCCGCCCGGCGGGTGAAGTCGCTCAGCAGCGATAGCGCCGTTCCACTTGAAGCGCCGCCCGAGCTCGCGATGTCGCCCGGCCGCGCCGCCATACCGCCCGCCCGGTCGGGCGTGACCGAGAGAGAAGCGAGAGAAGAGAGAAAGCGGGGGGCGGTCAGGGTTGGCAGAGGCTTTCGCCCGGGCGAGCGATCCCCGAGCTTCCTTGAGCGCCCGCCCTGGCTAGCGCCGCCCAGCGGGTAATGGCGGCTACCTGGTTGATCCTGCCAGTAGCATATGCTTGTCTCAAAGCTTAAGCCATGCATGTCTAAGTACACGCAGGCGGTACAGTGAAACTGCGAATGGCTCATTAAATCAGTTATGGTTCCTTTGGTGGCTCCTCTCCCGCTCCTTGGATAACTGTGGTAATTCTAGAGCTAATACATGCCGACGGCGCCCGACCTCCGAGGGGCGGCGTGCATTTATCAGACCAAAAACCAACCCGGGCCCGCCCGGCAACTGGTGACTCTAGATAACCTCGGGCGATCGCCGCGCCCTCGCGGCGGCGACCGATAGAATGTCTGCCCTATCAACTTTCGATGGTACTGTCTGTGCCTACCATGGTGACCACGGGGTGACGGGGAATCGGGGTTCCGATTCCGGGAGAGGAGCCTGAGAAGCGGCTACCACATCCAAGGAAAGGCAACAGGCGCGCAAATTACCCACTCCGACCCGGGGGAGGTAGTGACGAAAAATAACAATACAGGACTCTTCGAGGCCCTGTAATTGGAATGGCGCACTTTAAATCCTTGGCGAGGATCCATTGGAGGGCAAGTCTGGTGCCAGCAGCAGCGGTAATTCCAGCTCAATAAGCGTATCTTAAAGTTGCTGCAGTTAAAAAGCTCGTAGTTGGATCTTGGGATGCGAGCTGGCGGTCCGCCGCGGGGAAAACCACCGCCTGTCCCAGCCCCTGCCTCTCGGCGCCCCCTCGATGCTCTTAGCTGGAGTGTCCCGCTAGGGGCCCGAAAGCGTTTACTGAGAAAATTAGAGTGTTCAAAGCAGGCGGCCGCCCGGCATACTGCAGCTAGGAATAATGGAATAGGACTCCGGTTCTATTTTGTTGGTTTTTAGGAAGCGGGGCCATGATTAAGAGGGGCGGCGGGGGGCATTAAGTATTGTGCGCTAGAGGTGAAATTCTTGGACCCGGCGCCAAGGCGGCCTAAGTAACATTGCCAAGAATGTTTTCATTAATCAAGAGCGAAAGTGGGAGGTTAGAAGGCGATCAGATACCGTCGTAGTTCCGACCATAAGCGATGCCGACTGGCGATCGGCGGCGTTATTCCCATGACCCGCCCGGGCAGCTCCGGGAAACCCAAGTCTTTGGGTTCCGGGGGGAGTATGGTTGCAAAGCTGAAACTTAAAGGAATTGGCGGAAGGGCACCACCAGGAGTGGAGCCTGCGGCTTAATTTGACTCAACACGGGAAACCTCACCCGGCCCGGACACGGACAGGATTGACAGATTGAGAGCTCTTTCACCGATTCCGTGGGTGGTGGTGCATGGCCGTTCTTAGTTGGTGGAGGCGATTTGTCTGGTTAATTCCGATAGCGAGCGAGACTCTGGCATGCTAACTAGTTACAGCGACCCCCCGGCGGTCGGCGTCCAACTTCTTAGAGGGACAAGTGGCGTTCAGCCACCCGAGATGAGCAATAACAGGTCTGTGATGCCCTTAGATGTCCGGGGGCCGCGCAGCGCTACACTGACTGGCTCAGCTTGTGCCTACCCTCCGCCCGGCGAAGCGCGGGTAGCTCCGTTGAACCCCATTAAGTGATGGGGATCCGGGGATTACAATTCTTCCCGTGAGCGAGGAATTCCCAGTAAGTCGCGGGTCATAAGCTCGCGTTGATTAAGTCCCTGCCCTTTGTACACACCGCCCGTCGCTACTACCGATTGGATGGTTTGGTGAGGGTCCTCGGATGCGGCCCGGCGAAGTGTCGTACGACCCTGCGGGCGTCGAAAGGCGGTCGAACTTGACTATCTAGAGGAAGTAAAAGTCGTAACAAAGGTTTCCGTGGAGTGAACCTGCGGAAGGATCATTACCGGTGGGGGGCGGCCTGCCGCGCCGGCGCCCGTTCCGTTCGCCGCCCGGCGGCTCCCCTCTCGCGGAGGGGAGGGAGGGGAGCGCACGCCCTTCCCCGGCGCCCAGCGCAGCAGCAGCCCAGAAGCGAGAGAGAGAGCGGAAGCGGCGCAGGCATCTCTCCCGCGGGGGGAAAAGCTTTCGGCGGCGAAGCCGCCCAGCGCAGCGCGCCCGCCCACCGTCTTGTAGCGGTGAGGCCGACCCAGCGCTAGACAGCGTCGCGACCCGAGGCGCCGCGGGAAAGCGGCGGGCTGGCCGGCCGGCGCCCGAGCCGCCTTCTTCTTCCCCCCACCCGCGTCGGTCCGCTGTCGGTCCGTCCCGCCCGGGCTGAGGGGCGGCAGGCGACCTCGAGCCTACGCCACCGCGGCCGGCGCCGCCGAACGCCCGGTCGCCCGGCGCTCACGCCTCTCGCTTTTCGAGGCGTGGCGAGGTTCAGCGGCCGGGCAGCGTCCCCCAGCAGCGCCGGCCGAAGCGACCCGAGCCGCGGCGGTCTCTCGAGCGCAGCGCCCGGGCTACTGAGAAACCCGGGCCCCGAGGCCGGACGACGCTGGCGGTGGCAGCGGGGCGTCGGGAGCGCGCCCGCCCAGCGGGCGCTCCCCCGAAAGGTGGCAGCGGGGAGAGCACCCGGCGGGAGCCATGCAGGTCGTTTCCCTCGCCCCAGGGTCAGGTACCTAGCGCTCCAGCGCCTCGGCGACCCGTCCCATGCCCGCCCGGCTTTTTCCCCTCGGCGTCGTCACTGCGCCGTTGAGAGCCGGTAGGGAGAGGAGAGAGACGCCCGGGCGAGCGGAGAGTTTAAAAGACTTCAGGCTGACTCGACACAGCGCCCCGCCCGCGGCGGCGGCGGCCGGCAGCGAAGCGGTGCGAGGCGGCGGCGTGGCGCCATCCAGCGAGGGGTAGGGAGCAACCCGCTCCCGCCGATCCCCCAGCGGTGGCGTCCGCGGCCCGCCGGCAGCGCTCCCTCCCTCTCGCTGTCGGTCGGCGTCCCGCGGGCGGGGGCAACCGTGCCTTGCCGGGGAGGGCGCCCTACCCCCATCTCTGCGGCCCGGTCACCGGCGGAGAACCCGTAGCGGCAAGCGAACGAACCGGGGGTCCGGCCGCGGGGCCGACCCGCTTCGCCTCGACACGGGCCTGGCCCGGCTGCTGGCGGTGCCTCAGCCCCCTCGTCGGCCGCGGGGTGGCGGCCGCCCGGGGAGCCCGCCACGCTCTCGCCTCTCGGCCGCCCGCCCTGTATCTAGCAGCGCCAGCGCCAGCGCGTCGAGCAGCGGCAGCGCCTCTTACCTCGGCGGCCTTGTGCCCGAAGAGGCGTCCGGCCGGCGACGCCCGTGCCGCCGGCCATCCCCTCCTATCTCGGCGGCCCTCTCCCGTGCCGTGCAGTGCCGTGCCGTGCCGTGCCGTGCGGGCGGCGCTCGGCGGTCTCCCTCCGTCGGCGGAGGCCGAAGCGGCCTTGGCGACCCGATGCCCGGTGTGGCGGCGTCGCCCGCCAGGGTCAGTGTCCCCCCCCGGGGCAGAAGCGCCCGCCAGCGGCCGTCCGGCCGGGCCCGCCCGTCGCTTCCCCGTCGCTCTTCCTTTCCCGGCGGCGTCGCGACCGCAAAGGGGATTAAAGCGTGCGGGGGCGGCGCGAGGCGCTCCAGCGCCAGTCCCCGGCGGAAGCGAGAGCGGCGTTACCCCGGCTGGCGCCCGTCGCCTGCCGCCTGGCGCGTGCAGCGCCAAAGGTGCTCCAGCTTGAAGCGGCGGCGGCGGTGGAGTCTCGCCCGGCGGCAGGCCTCCGGCACTTTCGCGGCGCCCGGCTTTCCGGGTCGTCGGTGGCGTCCGCCTCCGGCGCCCGGCCGGGCAGCGACCGCCGGAGCTCCGGCCAGCGGCGGGGAAAACGGTCCAGCGCGGGAGGGGTTAGCGCCCGGCCGGAAGGAGTGGCGGTCGCCGGCCGGCGTTCCAGCGAAGCGTCCGTAAAGGCAGCTGGGAAGCAAAGGGGCGGCAGCGCTTCAGCCTTGGCGGCCTGCAGCGCGACAGATCCGCCCGATCGGCCGGCAGCGGAAAGCGTGGCCCGAGGGGCGGCGGCGGCGTCGCCCGCGCCCGACGCGAAGGCGGCCGGGTCCCGTGGCGAGTCAGGCGGGCCGCCGTCCCAGCGGCGAAGCTGATGCGGTCGCGGTCGGTCAGCGTTGGCGCTGAAAGCGCCAGCCTCTCCGATGCAGAGGCGGGCCGAGCCGGGCGCCTAGGCCGCCCTCCGAAGAGCCAAAGAGGCCTTGCGGGCGGCGTCTCCCCCATGGCGCGGGGGGAGAGGCGGTCGAGGCGCTGAGCCCCCCGCCCGCTGGGGGCGGCCTTAGGAGGCGTAAGGTGGGGTTTTTCCCCTCCTGTCTCTCCTCCGTTTGGAATTGGCGCCTGTGTGCTCGTGCGGTCGAAAGCCAAGGGGGGCGCCCGGCTGAAGCGTAGGCGGTCCAGCCCCTCAGCGCCCAGCGAGTCGGTGCCGAAAACCAGACAACTCTTAGCGGTGGATCACTTTCGGCTCGTGCGTCCGATGAAGAAACGCCCAGCTAGCTGCGAGAATTAATGTGAATTGCAGGACACATTGATCGCCGACGCCGAGCGCACTTGCGGCCCGGGTTCCTCCCGGGGCTACGCCTATCTGGCGTAAACTTGGCGATCAATCGCCCGTCCGGGGGGGGCCCCCCACCTCCCAGCGGCGCGGCTAGAGTAGCCTCGCAGGTCCGTCGGCCGCGGCCGAAGCGGCGACGTCGTCCTCGTCGCCCAGCGCAAAGGGACCTACGTCCCCCTAAAAGGCAGACTTCGGGGGCGCTCCGCGCTCCCCGCTCCCGAAACGAGCAGCTGGGAGCGAGCTTCGTCCCTTGCCGCGAGGGGCAGCGCCCGCCGTCCCGTCGTCGGCAGCGGCGGCGAGGTAGAAGCGAAGAGAGAGGCGGCGTCGGAGGCGCCCGCGGCAGTCTGGCGGCGAGAGGCGAAGAAGGCGAGAGGGAGGCGGGCGGGCCTGCGCCCGGGCTCCACCCAGCGAGGCGGCTGTCTGCGAGTGGAGTACGCTGGCGGTACCGTGCCGTCGCTGCAGCAGCGCCCGGGCCTTGGCGCCCGGGGGCGAAGCGCAACCCGCTCCTCGTTGTCCCGGCGCCCCTCCCCTCCTCCTCCTACGTCGTCGTCGTCCCGGTCGGTTCCCCTCGGTCAGGGCCGTCTCTGCCGCGATGCCTGTTTAGGTTCTGCGTCTCCGGGCTGGGAGTCTCCGTGTCCGCGGTCTCTCTCCGTCCCCCCTCCGCTCGCTCCGCTCGCTCCGCTCCGTTGTCTCCCTCCTCTGGTGGCCCGGCGGGGCATGGGGTTTCGGTTGAAGGAGGAGGAGGGGGCATTGGAAAAGGGAGAGGGGGAGGAAGGGGCGGCGGCGGCAGCG
>JAPFBE010000606.1:10000-30000 GCA_034336665.1 Luscinia megarhynchos
AGCCTCTGGCATGTTGGAACAATGTAGGTAAGGGAAGTCGGCAAGCGGATCCGTAACCCGGGGATAAGGATTGGCTCTAAGGGCTGGGTCGGTCGGGCTGGGGGGCGTGGCCGAGGCTGAAGCGTAGCGCCCTGAGACTGGCGCCCAGCGAGAAGGCGCTCAGCGGCGGCAGCCCAGCAGCAGCGGCGACTCTGGGCAGCGCCGGGCCCTTCCGTGGTCGCCCCAACTGCGGCGGGCGCCCTTCGCCCCTCCTCCGCCCGCCCCGCCCCGCCTTGCCGCGGCCCGGCCACGCCCTCGAGGCGGCGGCCGGCGGTCGCCCGCCCGTGGTCGTCGTGCGTCGCCCGGGCGGCCGCCTCCCCCAGGCGGCAGCGGCGGCCGGCTAACATGGCCCGGCGGCAGCGTCGGCGCCCTCGCCAGCGAGGCGGCGAGGCGCCAGCGGTCGGCAGCGAAGCGGAGTCCCGAGAGTCCCCGGGCGGCGCCCGCCTCGGCCGGCGCCTAGCAGCCGGCTTAGAACTAGTCGCGGACCAGGGGAATCCGACTGTTTAATTAAAACAAAAGCATCGCCCGAAGGCCGAAGGCGGTGTTGGCGATGTGATTTCTGCCAGTGCTCTGAATGTCAAAGTGAAGAAATTCAATGAAGCGCGGGTAAGCGGCGGGAGTAACTATGACTCTCTTAAGGGCAGCCTAAGTGGGCTAGTTACTGACTGGGCCTGGTTGCGGAAGTCACACCTCCTCGTGGTCCCGCTGGACACCCGTAAAGGGTGGCTAAGATGACTTCTGCCCCAGTGTGAGTGGAGGTGAAGGGGCGGCCCTCCCCTGCGGTGGAGTCGCGATCCACTTGCAGTTTCACGAAATGCAGAAACCAATTTCTCGGTTGGGGTTCACATTCTGGCTTGAGTGACCCCTTCCCAAAGGCCTCGCCCACGGGCCCCATCAATCAGTTGGGCAAACTGGCAGTGGCGTGGAATAGGCAGCTGCCAATGCAGTTTAGTGCCCTCAAGTGGCTTCACCAACCACTTGGTTGTATCCTGGTGACAAAGGCTTGTGTCGATGCATGCTTCTCAGAGCCAGGAGGGCATGCAGCACAACCGCCAGGACCCTGACCCGAGGGTGGCGGCGCTGGGTAAAAGCGTGACAGTGCTCGGGGGGCAGTGCTGTCATGGTCCATCAGGGGCCCCCAAATTCGGTGTCGCTGGCGCCTTCCAGGGCCAGCCTGCGTGAGGCCTCTGTGTGAGAGGGACACATGTCTGCGCCCAGGCAGCTGCGAGCAGGGCTGGGTGCCCTGTGATTGCATCCGTGCTTGGGGACCCGTTTGTTCCGACCATGTGGTGGCGCCAGATAATCGATCCGGGAGGGCTGCCGCCAAGAGGCTCCGCGCAGGCTGCAACCCTGTGGCGTCGAGCGGCGGAGCGCTGAAGGACATTACTGGGCCCCATCCGTGCACTCGGGCACAAGTGCGGGTGTCTTGAAGGGGAACACATGCATTCATGCCGTGCAGTGGCCACGACACTGGGGGCTTGGTTGTACCCGAGTCCGAGAGAGGCACGGACTCTCGGTGGGTTTCTCGCTTCCGCGCGCCGCGTGGCCGAGCGGCGTGAGCATGACGACGTCCAACCTACATCTCCAATTGGGCGAAAAATACCGATTGTGACCAAATGGGTGGACGGGCCATCCTTACCACTCCCGGAAAAGGTGTGGAGACTTGTCTCTGCTCGAAAACTAGCCAAATGCCTCGTCATCTAATTGGTAGCGGCAGCATGAATGGATGAACGAGATTCCCACTGTCCCTACCTACTATCCAGCGAAACCACAGCCAAGGGGAGCGGGCTTGGCGGAATCAGCGGGGAAAGAAAGACCCTGTTGAGCTTGACTCTAGTCTGGCTGTGAAGAGACATGAGAGGTGTAGAATAAGTGGGAGGCCGGTAGCGCTTCCGGCGGGGCGAGCGACCACGCCCGCCCGGCGTCCGGCCGCCGGTGAAATACCACTACTCTGATCGTTTTTCACTTACCCGGTGGGGGGGGCGAGCCCGAGGGGGCTCTCGCTTCTGGCGTAGCGGCCGGCGCCCGCCGACGCGACCCGCTCGAGGACAGCGGCAGGTGGGGAGTTTGACTGGGGCGGTACACCTGTCAAAGCGTAACGCCAGGTGTCTAAAGGCGAGCTCAGGGAGGGCGGAAACCTCCCGTGGAGCAGAAGGGCAAAAGCTTCGCTTGATCTTGATTTTCGAATACGAATACAGACCGTGAAAGCGGGGCCTCCACGATCCTTCTGGCTTTTTGGGTTTTAAGCGGGAGGTGTCAGAAAAGTTACCACAGGGATAACTGGCTTGTGGCGGCCAAAAGCGTTCATAGCGGCGTCGCTTTTGATCGCCGATGTCGGCTCTTCCTATCATTGTGAAGCAGAATTCACCAAAGCGTTGGATTGTTCACCCACTAATAGGGAGCGTGAGCTGGGTTTAGACCGTCGTGAGACAGGTTAGTTTACCCTACTGATGATGTGTTGTTGCAATAGTAATCCTGCTCGAATGCGAGAGGAACGCAGGTTCAGACCCCTAGTGCGTCGCGGCTTGGCTGAGGAGCCACTGGCGCTGAGAGCTACCATCTGCGGGCTTATGACTGAGCGCCTCTAAGTCAGAATCCCGCCTAGGCGATAGCGATACCGCTAGCGCCGCCCGGCTGCTCAGTGGGCTTCAGCGATAACCCGACGCCCGCCCGCCCCCCAAGGCGAGGCGGGCCAATCTTGAAGCGCCGCTTCGTGGTCGAGGGAGCGGGAGGCGGACGGATCGCGGCGCCGCCTCTCCCCGTCGGCGTACCGCATGGTGGTGGGGCACTCGGCGCTAAATCATTAAGTAGACGACCTGATTCTGGGTCGGGGTTTTACGTGCGTAGCAGAGCAGCTCCCTCGCTGCGATCTATTGAGAATCAGCCCTCGACACAAGCTTTTGTACGGCTTAAGAGCGGGCTACGATCGGCCGAAAGCGAACCGAACCCGAAGGGGAGGGCGGCCGACCGCTGAAGGCGGCGGCGGCGTCCTCTCCTCTCCTCTCCTTTCTTTCCTTCCTTCCTCCGAGGCCTCTCGGCGGGCCGAGGAGCTGACAGGGGGCCCCGGTGGCGAAGAAGGCGCCTAGAGAGGCGGCGCCCTCGCTTCGCTCGCGCGGGCCACGCCAGCGCCCTCCTCAGCGCGGGTCCCAGGCCCGATCACAGCGGAGTCGGGGGGCGAACGGCGAGCGAGGGCAGCAGCGCCGCCAGCGGCGGCAGCCGAGAGCGGCAGCGCTCTTCCCAGAGAAAGAGGGGGCCCCGCCCGAGCCAGCAGCGACCTCGACTTCCCTCCAGCGGGTCCCAGGCCCGATCGCGGCGAGGGGCTTAGCGGCGGCGGGGAAGCGGCGAGGGGGCGGCGGGTTTCCCTTCACAGCAGCAGCGTAGCGCCCTGCAGCGGTGTACAGGGGGAAACCCGTTTGCCGCCGTCTCGGGCCAGGGGTAGACCTGTTGCAGCTAGCGGTCGCTGACCTTCAGCGCCCGCCCGCGAGGGTAGACCTATTGCAGCTAGCCGGTCACCGGCCTTCGGCGCCCGCCCAGCGGGGGTAGACCTGTTGCCGTAGCGGTCTCGGCCTTCAGCGCCCGCCCAGGGGTAGACCTGTTGCCGCTAGCCCGGTCATCGGCGCTTCAGCGCCCGCCCGCGAGTAGACCTGTTGCAGCTAGCGGTCACGGCCTTCAGCGCCCGCCCAGCGAGGTAGACCTGTTGCAGCTAGCCCGGTCACGGCCTTCAGCGCCCGCCCGAGGGTAGACCTGTTGCCGCTAGCGGTCGCGACCTTCAGCGCCCGCCGCGGGGGTAGACCTGTTGCAGCTAGCGGTCAGCGACCTTCAGCGCCCGCCCGAGGGTAGACCTGTTGCAGCTAGCGGTCGCCGACCTTCGGCGCCCGCCCTGAGGGTAGACCTGTTGCAGCTAGCCCGGTCACGGCCTTCAGCGCCCGCCGCGGGGGTAGACCTGTTGCAGCTAGCGGTCCGGCCTTCAGCGCCGCCCGGCGAGTAGACCTATTGCCGTAGCGGTCGCGGCCTTCAGCGCCGCCCTGAGGGGTAGACCTGTTGCCGCTAGCGGTCTCGACCTTCAGCGCCCGCCCGAGGGTAGACCTATTGCCGCTAGCCCGGTCTTAGCCTTCAGCGCCGCCCAGCGAGCAGACCTTTGCGCTACCGGTCGCGGCCTTCCAGCGCCCGCCCGAGGGTAGACCTGTTGCCGCTAGCGGTCTCGACGCTTCAGCGCCCGCCCGCGAGGGTAGACCTATTGCCGCTAGCGGTCGCGACCTTCAGCGCCGCCCGAGGGTAGACCTGTTGCCGCTAGCGGTCGCGACCTTCAGCGCCGCCCGAGGGTAGACCTGTTGCCGTAGCCCGGTCTCGACCTTCAGCGCCCCGCCCAGCGGGGTAGACCTATTGCCGCTAGCGGTCTCGGCCTACTCGCGCCCGACGCGAGGGTAGACCTATTGCGTAGCGGTCTTAGCCTTCCAGCGCCCGCCCAGCGAGGTAGACCTGGTGCCGGCAGCGGTCACCGACGTTCAGCGCCCGCCGCGGGGTAGACCTATTGCCGCTAGCGGTCACCGGCCTTCCAGCGCCCGCCCAGCGAAGTAGACCTGGCGCCCGTCCGCTGACAGCGGGAATGCGGCGGACACCAGGTCTACCCTTAAAGCGGGGAATGCCGGCGGACACCAGGTCTACCCCTTAATCGCGAATGCCGGCCGGACACCAGGTCTACCCCTTAATCGCGAATGCCGGCGGACACCAGGTCTACCCCTTAAGCGGGAATGCCGGCCGGACACCAGGTCTACCCCTTAATGGCGAATGCAGGCGGACACCAGGTCTACCCCTTAAGCGGGGAATGCCGGCGGACACCAGGTCTACCCTTAAGCGAGAATGCAGGCGGACACCAGGTCTACCCCTTAAAGCGGGAATGCCGGCGGACACCAGGTCTACCCCTTAAGCGGGAATGCCGGCCGGACACCAGGTCTACCCCTTAATCGCGGGAATGCAGGCGGACACCAGGTCTACCCCTTAATGGCGAATGCCGGCCGGACACCAGGTCTACCCCTTAATGGCGAATGCAGGCGGACACCAGGTCTACCCCTTAATCGCGAATGCGGCGGACACCAGGTCTACCCCTTAAGCGGGAATGCCGGCCGGACACCAGGTCTACCCCTTAATACGGCGAATGCGAAGGCGGACACCAGGTCTACCCCTTAAGCGGGAATGCGAGGCGGACACCAGGTCTACCCCTTAAAGCGGGGAATGCGAGGCGGACACCAGGTCTACCCCTTAATGGCGAATGCGAGGCGGACACCAGGTCTACCCCTTAAGCGGGAATGCAGGCGGACACCAGGTCTACCCCTTAAAGCGGGAATGCAGGCGGACACCAGGTCTACCCCTTAAGCGGGAATGCCGGCGGACACCAGGTCTACCCCTTAAAGCGGGAATGCGAGGCGGACACCAGGTCTACCCCTTAAGCGGGAATGCGAGGCGGACACCAGGTCTACCCCTTAAGCGGGAATGCGAGGCCGGACACCAGGTCTACCCCTTAAAGCGGGGAATGCGAGGCGGACACCAGGTCTACCCCTTAAGCGGGAATGCCGGCGGACACCAGGTCTACCCCTTAAGCGGGGAATGCGAGGCGGACACCAGGTCTACCCCTTAATCGCGAATGCCGGCCGGACACCAGGTCTACCCCTTAAAGCGGGAATGCCGGCGGACACCAGGTCTACCCTTAATGGCGAATGCGAAGGCGGACACCAGGTCTACCCCTTAAAGCGGGGAATGCGAGGCGGACACCAGGTCTACCCCTTAAAGCGGGGAATGCCGGCGGACACCAGGTCTACCCCTTAATGGCGAATGCCGGCGGACACCAGGTCTACCCCTTAAAGCGGGAATGCGAGGCGGACACCAGGTCTACCCCTTAAAGCGGGAATGCCGGCCGGACACCAGGTCTACCCCTTAAGCGGGAATGCGAGGCGGACACCAGGTCTACCCCTTAAAGCGGGAATGCCGGCGGACACCAGGTCTACCCCTTAAAGCGGGAATGCGAGGCGGACACCAGGTCTACCCCTTAAAGCGGGAATGCGAAGGCGGACACCAGGTCTACCCCTTAAAGCGGGGAATGCGAGGCGGACACCAGGTCTACCCCTTAAGCGGGGAATGCGGCCGGACACCAGGTCTACCCCTTAAGCGGGAATGCGAAGCGGACACCAGGTCTACCCCTTAAGCGGGGAATGCCGGCGGACACCAGGTCTACCCCTTAATGGCGAATGCGGCGGACACCAGGTCTACCCCTTAAGCGGGAATGCCGGCGGACACCAGGTCTACCCCTTAAGCGGGGAATGCGAGGCGGACACCAGGTCTACCCCTTAAGCGGGAATGCCGGCCGGACACCAGGTCTACCCCTTAAGCGGGAATGCGAGGCGGACACCAGGTCTACCCCTTAATCGCGAATGCGGCCGGACACCAGGTCTACCCCTTAAGCGGGAATGCAGGCGGACACCAGGTCTACCCCTTAATGGCGAATGCCGGCGGACACCAGGTCTACCCCTTAAGCGGGAATGCAGGCGGACACCAGGTCTACCCCTTAATCGCGAATGCAGGCGGACACCAGGTCTACCCCTTAAGCGGGGAATGCGGCGGACACCAGGTCTACCCCTTAAAGCGGGGAATGCAGGCGGACACCAGGTCTACCCCTTAAGCGGGAATGCCGGCGGACACCAGGTCTACCCCTTAAAGCGGGAATGCAGGCGGACACCAGGTCTACCCATGTCAGCGGGAATGCCGGCCGGACACCAGGTCTACCCCTTAAGCGGGAATGCAGGCGGACACCAGGTCTACCCCTTAAAGCGGGAATGCGAGGCGGACACCAGGTCTACCCCTTAAGCGGGAATGCCGGCGGACACCAGGTCTACCCCTTAAAGCGGGAATGCGAAGGCGGACACCAGGTCTACCCCTTAATGGCGAATGCGAGGCGGACACCAGGTCTACCCCTTAAAGCGGGAATGCAGGCGGACACCAGGTCTACCCCTTAAAGCGGGAATGCCGGCGGACACCAGGTCTACCCCTTAAAGCGGGAATGCGAGGCGGACACCAGGTCTACCCTATGTCGCGGGAATGCGAGGCGGACACCAGGTCTACCCCTTAAAGCGGGAATGCGAAGGCGGACACCAGGTCTACCCCTTAAGCTCGGGAATGCAGGCGGACACCAGGTCTACCCCTTAAGCGGGAATGCAGGCGGACACCAGGTCTACCCCTTAAAGCGGGAATGCGAGGCGGACACCAGGTCTACCCCTTAAAGCGCGAATGCAGGCGGACACCAGGTCTACCCCTTAAGCGGGAATGCGAGGCGGACACCAGGTCTACCCCTTAAGCGGGAATGCCGGCCGGACACCAGGTCTACCCCTTAAGCGGGGAATGCGAGGCGGACACCAGGTCTACCCCTTAAGCGGGAATGCCGGCGGACACCAGGTCTACCCCTTAAAGCGGGAATGCGAGGCGGACACCAGGTCTACCCCTTAAAGCGGGGAATGCGAGGCGGACACCAGGTCTACCCCTTAAGCGGGAATGCCGGCGGACACCAGGTCTACCCCTTAAGCGGGAATGCCGGCCGGACACCAGGTCTACCCCTTAAGCGGGAATGCGAGGCGGACACCAGGTCTACCCCTTAAGCGGGAATGCAGGCGGACACCAGGTCTACCCCTTAAAGCGGGAATGCCGGCGGACACCAGGTCTACCCCTTAAAGCGGGAATGCGAGGCGGACACCAGGTCTACCCCTTAAGCGGGAATGCAGGCGGACACCAGGTCTACCCCTTAAGCGGGGAATGCCGGCGGACACCAGGTCTACCCCTTAAGCGGGAATGCGAGGCGGACACCAGGTCTACCCCTTAAGCTCGGCGAATGCGAGGCGGACACCAGGTCTACCCCTTAAGCGGGAATGCGAAGGCGGACACCAGGTCTACCCCTTAAGCGGGAATGCCGGCGGACACCAGGTCTACCCCTTAAGCGGGGAATGCGAGGCGGACACCAGGTCTACCCCTTAAGCGGGAATGCCGGCGGACACCAGGTCTACCCCTTAATGCGAGAATGCCGGCGGACACCAGGTCTACCCCTTAAGCGGGAATGCAGGCGGACACCAGGTCTACCCCTTAAAGCGGGAATGCCGGCGGACACCAGGTCTACCCCTTAAAGCGGGAATGCGAGGCGGACACCAGGTCTACCCCTTAAGCGGGAATGCCGGCGGACACCAGGTCTACCCCTTAAAGCGGGAATGCGAGGCGGACACCAGGTCTACCCCTTAAGCGGGAATGCGAGGCGGACACCAGGTCTACCCCTTAAGCGGGAATGCCGGCCGGACACCAGGTCTACCCCTTAAGCGGGAATGCGGCGGACACCAGGTCTACCCTATGCGAATGCGCGGACCAGGTCTACCCCTTAAGCGGGAATGCGAGGCGGACACCAGGTCTACCCCTTAATGCGAGAATGCGAGGCGGACACCAGGTCTACCCCTTAAGCGGGAATGCGAGGCGGACACCAGGTCTACCCCTTAAGCTCGGGAATGCGAAGGCGGACACCAGGTCTACCCCTTAAGCGGGAATGCCGGCCGGACACCAGGTCTACCCCTTAAGCGGGAATGCGAGGCGGACACCAGGTCTACCCCTTAATCGCGGGAATGCGAGGCGGACACCAGGTCTACCCCTTAAAGCGGGAATGCGAGGCGGACACCAGGTCTACCCCTTAAGCGGGAATGCAGGCGGACACCAGGTCTACCCCTTAAGCTCGGGAATGCCGGCGGACACCAGGTCTACCCCTTAAAAAGCCCGGGGAATGCGAGGCGGACACCAGGTCTACCCCTTAATCGCGAATGCCGGGCGGACACCAGGGTCTACCCCTTAAGCGGGAATGCAGGCGGACACCAGGTCTACCCCTTAAGCGGGAATGCAGGCGGACACCAGGTCTACCCCTTAAGCGGGAATGCAGGCGGACACCAGGTCTACCCCTTAAGCGGGAATGCGAGGCGGACACCAGGTCTACCCCTTAAAGCGGGAATGCAGGCGGACACCAGGTCTACCCATAATCGGGAATGCGGGGCGGACACCAGGTCTACCCCTTAATCGCGAATGCCGGCCGGACACCAGGTCTACCCCTTAAGCGGGAATGCAGGCGGACACCAGGTCTACCCCTTAATCGCGGGAATGCAGGCGGACACCAGGTCTACCCCTTAAAGCGGGAATGCGAGGCGGACACCAGGTCTACCCCTTAAAGCGGGAATGCCGGCGGACACCAGGTCTACCCCTTAATCGCGAGAATGCAGGCGGACACCAGGTCTACCCCTTAAAGCGGGGAATGCCGGCGGACACCAGGTCTACCCCTTAAGCGGGAATGCGAGGCCGGACACCAGGTCTACCCCTTAAGCGGGAATGCCGGCCGGACACCAGGTCTACCCCTTAAAAGCGGGAATGCGAGGCGGACACCAGGTCTACCCCTTAATCGCGAATGCCGGCGGACACCAGGTCTACCCCTTAAGCGGGAATGCCGGCCGGACACCAGGTCTACCCCTTAGTCGCGAATGCAGGCGGACACCAGGTCTACCCCTTAAGCGGGAATGCGAGGCGGACACCAGGTCTACCCCTTAAAGCGGGAATGCAGGCGGACACCAGGTCTACCCCTTAAGCGGGAATGCCGGCGGACACCAGGTCTACCCCTTAAAGCGGGGAATGCGAGGCGGACACCAGGTCTACCCCTTAAGCTCGGGAATGCAGGCGGACACCAGGGTCTACCCCTTAAGCGGGAATGCGAGGCGGACACCAGGTCTACCCCTTAAAGCGGGAATGCGAGGCCGGACACCAGGTCTACCCCTTAAGCGGGAATGCCGGCGGACACCAGGTCTACCCCTTAAGCGGGGAATGCGAGGCGGACACCAGGTCTACCCCTTAATCGCGAATGCGAGGCGGACACCAGGTCTACCCCTTAAGCGGGAATGCGAGGCGGACACCAGGTCTACCCCTTAAGCGGGAATGCGAGGCGGACACCAGGTCTACCCCTTAAGCGGGGAATGCGAAGGCGGACACCAGGTCTACCCCTTAAGCGGGAATGCCGGCGGACACCAGGTCTACCCCTTAATCGCGAATGCAGGCGGACACCAGGGTCTACCCCTTAAGCGGGGAATGCGAGGCGGACACCAGGTCTACCCCTTAAGCGGGAATGCCGGCGGACACCAGGTCTACCCCTTAAGCGGGAATGCGAGGCGGACACCAGGTCTACCCCTTAAGCGGGAATGCAGGCGGACACCAGGTCTACCCCTTAAAGCGGGAATGCCGGCCGGACACCAGGTCTACCCCTTAAAGCGGGAATGCAGGCGGACACCAGGTCTACCCCTTAAGCGGGAATGCGAGGCGGACACCAGGTCTACCCCTTAAGCGGGAATGCGGCCGGACACCAGGTCTACCCCTTAAAAGCGGGAATGCAGGCGGACACCAGGTCTACCCCTTAAAGCGGGAATGCGAGGCCGGACACCAGGTCTACCCCTTAATCGCGAATGCCGGCGGACACCAGGTCTACCCCTTAAAGCGGGAATGCGAGGCGGACACCAGGTCTACCCCTTAAGCGGGGAATGCCGGCCGGACACCAGGTCTACCCCTTAAGCGGGAATGCAGGCGGACACCAGGTCTACCCCTTAAGCGGGAATGCCGGCGGACACCAGGTCTACCCCTTAAGCGGGAATGCCGGCCGGACACCAGGTCTACCCCTTAAGCGGGAATGCAGGCGGACACCAGGTCTACCCCTTAATCGCGAATGCAGGCGGACACCAGGTCTACCCCTTAAGCGGGGAATGCGAAGGCGGACACCAGGTCTACCCCTTAAGCGGGAATGCGAGGCGGACACCAGGTCTACCCCTTAAGCGGGAATGCGAGGCGGACACCAGGTCTACCCCTTAAAGCGGGAATGCGAAGGCGGACACCAGGTCTACCCCTTAAGCGAATGCAGCGGACACCAGGTCTACCCCTTAAAGCGGGAATGCGAGGCGGACACCAGGTCTACCCCTTAAAGCGGGAATGCGAGGCGGACACCAGGTCTACCCCTTAAGCGGGAATGCCGGCCGGACACCAGGTCTACCCCTTAAGCGGGGAATGCGAAGGCGGACACCAGGTCTACCCCTTAATCGCGAATGCGAGGCGGACACCAGGTCTACCCCTTAAGCGGGAATGCAGGCGGACACCAGGTCTACCCCTTAAGCGGGAATGCAGGCGGACACCAGGTCTACCCCTTAAGCGGGAATGCGAGGCGGACACCAGGTCTACCCCTTAAGCGGGAATGCGAGGCGGACACCAGGTCTACCCCTTAAGCGGGAATGCAGGCGGACACCAGGTCTACCCCTTAAAAGCGGGGAATGCGGCCGGACACCAGGTCTACCCCTTAAGCGGGAATGCCGGCCGGACACCAGGTCTACCCCTTAAAGCGGGAATGCAGGCGGACACCAGGTCTACCCCTTAATCGCGAATGCGGCCCGGACACCAGGTCTACCCCTTAAGCGGGAATGCCGGCGGACACCAGGTCTACCCCTTAAGCGGGAATGCAGGCGGACACCAGGTCTACCCCTTAAGCGGGGAATGCCGGCCGGACACCAGGTCTACCCCTTAGCCCGGGAATGCGAGGCGGACACCAGGTCTACCCCTTAATCGCGAATGCGGCCGGACACCAGGTCTACCCCTTAAAGCGGGGAATGCGAGGCGGACACCAGGTCTACCCCTTAATCGCGAATGCGAGGCGGACACCAGGTCTACCCCTTAAGCGGGAATGCCGGCCGGACACCAGGTCTACCCCTTAATGGCGAATGCGAGGCGGACACCAGGTCTACCCCTTAATGGCGGGAATGCCGGCCCGGACACCAGGTCTACCCCTTAAAAGCGGGAATGCCGGCGGACACCAGGTCTACCCGCTGGCTGGGTAGACCTGGTGTCCCTCGGAAAATGCGCTAAGGGGTCGCTGTTTTCGGCTGCCTCCGGCTGCCTCATCGTAGGAGGCGGCGTGCTCCGCTCGCCACCCGGTCACCTAGGCTTAAGTTCTCTTGTGCTCGTCGGCCGCCTGGGCCCCGCTTGTCCGTATTATGGGAGGCGAGGTTACGGGCCGTCTCCCGCAGGCTGTCGCGGTGCCTGTGTCCGTGAAGGCGGGAAAGAGCTGACGGCGGGGCGGTCGTGCCCGGCTCAGGAACCGTACCGCCAATGCGGCAAGGACTCTCCGGGGCTTTGTCCGGCATTCCCGTACCACCAGTGTACTAGGACGGGTGGAAGCGAGGCGAGCTGCTCCCGGCCCGGGCCAGGCGGGGCGGGGGAGACCGAAGCGAGGCGAAGCCCGGCGGCGTGTCCCGCTCCGGCCCGGCTGCTGCGGCCAGCGAGGCGTCGCGAGCTGTGCTCCCGGCCCAGGCCAGGTGAGGCGGGGAGACCGAAGGCGAAGCGAAGCAGCGGCGTGTCCCGCTCGACCCGGCTGCTGCCGGTTCAGCAGCGAGGCGATCGCGAGCTGTGCTCCCGGCCCAGAGCCAGGTGAGGCGGGGAGACCGAGAAAGCGAAGCGAAGCAGCGGCGTGTCCCGCTCGACCCGGCTGCTGCGGTTTCGCAGCGAGGCGTCGCGAGCTGTGCTCCCCGGCCCAGGCCAGGTAGGCGGGGAGACCCGAGAGAAAGCGAAGGCGAAGCCCAGCGGCGTGTCCCGCTCGGCCCGGCTGCTGCCGGTTTCGGCAGCGAGGCGATCGCGAGCTGTGCTCCCCGGCCCAGGCCAGGTGAGGCGGGGAGACCCGAGAAAGCGAAGCGAAGCAGCGGGCAGCGTGTCCCGCTCGGCCCGGCTGCTGCGGCCAGCGAGGCGATGCGAGCTGTGCTCCCGGCCCAGGCCAGGTAGGCGGGGAGACCGAGAAAGCGAGGCGAAGCAGCGGCGTGTCCCGCTCGGCCCGGCTGCTGCGGTTTCAGCAGCGGCGATCGCGAGCTGTGCTCCCCGGCCCAGGCCAGGTAGGCGGGGAGACCGAGAAAGCGAGGCGAAGCCAGCGGCGTGTCCCGCTCCGGCCGGCTGCTGCCGGTTTAAAGCAGCGAAGCGTCGCGAGCTGTGCTCCCCGGCCCAGGCCAGGTGAGGCGGGGAGACCCGAAGCGAAGGCCGAAGCAGCGGCGTGTCCCGCTCCGGCCGGCTGCTGCGGCCAGCAGCGGGCGATCACGAGCTGTGCTCCCGGCCCAGAGCCAGGTGAGGCGGGGAGACCCGAGAAAGCGAGATCAAGCAGCGGCGCGTGTCCCGCTCCGGCCCGGCTGCTGCCGGTTTACAGCGAGAAAGGGGAGCGGGTGCCCGCTTCGCTCCTCCGGCGGCGAGTGGCGGGGCGGCCCGGCGCCTACGTCCTTTCCGCCCGACCTTAAGCCGGGGCCGACCCGCTCTGGCGGGTCGCGGCGTTCGCCGGCTACCCGGTCGGTGCGCTTTTACCGGCAGCCGGGGCTGGGCCAGCGGCCGGGGTTGCGTTGAGCCTGCCGAGTGGTAGGTTCCCGGCCCCTTCCCGAGAGCTCCCCCCGAGAGCACGGCTCGCTCGGCCTCGTTCCCGCTCCCGACCCGTCTTGCCCAGAAGGCGTCCGCCTGGGAAAGGGTTAAGCGAGGGGGCGTGCGGTGGGGCATCGGCCTCGCCTCGGCTTTCGCCCAAGGTGGGAGCTCGGTGGCGAGAGTCGCCCGTGGAGTTTACCCGGCCGGGGTTGGCGGCACCTTCCCGCCGTGCCTCGTTGAAAGCATGGTTCCCCCTTCCCTCGGCCCTAAGCCGGGGGACCCGCGTAGCGGTAGTCATTCATTTAGCGGTGGCGGCCGGCCGCGGTGGCCGGCTTCGCCGTAGAAGCGGGCGGAGCAGCGACAGAAGCGAGAAAAAGCCCCCCGGCGATGTGGGGGAAGGCGGCGGCGCCTCGCCCCATCTCCCTCCTCGGCTGGTGCGATCCGAGCCACCGTGGCGAGCGGCGTGTGGGGTCTGGCCTGCTGCCCCGGCTGCGGTGGCTGCCGGCGGGCTGGGTGCGAACGGCTCTGCTTTTTCAGAGGCGTGGCCGGAGTGTGGGGAGCCGCCCGGCCTTTTCCCTTACTTTTCTCCGCAGCGGCCTTAAGCAGCGGCAGCCAGCGCTGGCGGCGAAAGGGTCGCGGGCCACGAAGCGAAGGCCCAGAGAGGCGCTGTGTGCTGGCGAGAGAACCGAGAGAATCCGTGCCGGCCCGAGGCGGATGGGGGTTTTGGGGGAGTTGAGTCTCGAGTCTCGCCCCCGCCTCCGGTCCCAGCGCGGGCTTCGAAGCTACGTCGGCGGGCGGATGGGGGGTTTTAGGGGGAGTTGAGTCTCGAGTCGCCCCCGCCCCGACCCCGCCGCGAGCCCGTGACCCCCGTGGCTAGCACGGAGTGCGTGCGGCAGCGTAGTGTGCTTTGTCTTTTTCCTCTTTTAGGTTTCTGTTGTCCCCGGGAAGGCGTGGCCGCGGGGCCTTTGTCTCCGGCGATCGATGAGGTGGTTCCTCGGGTGGCGTCGGAAAGGGCCCTCGGCTGGCCGGGCACCTCTCCCCGGGGCTTCTCTCTGTCATGGGGGAAGCCTCGGCGGTGCCCGCTTCTCGAGCAGAGGCGGTCTCCTTTCCGATCGGCCACCCGCCCGTCGCAGGCGGTGTCGCTCCTCCCGCTGCTTTGGGGGGAGGAGCGTCTTTACCGTCCCGGGCTGTGTGGCGGCCGGCGTGGCCCGCCAGTCCTCAGGTGTCCTTGGAAAAGCGCGAGGTGCGGTGCGGCCGGTGCCGAGTATCGCCCGTTAGGGTGTGCCGACGCGAGCAGCGCTTCGAGCGGCAGTCGCGACTCGGCTTCGAGCGAGAAAAGCGCGGTCCCCGAGGAAGGCGGAGAGAGAGAGAAAAGGGGATGAGAACCGATGGGAGCGCGGACGGGGGAAAAGAGCCCGTTCAGCGCGCACCGCTACCCGGCTCCTTAGTCGCGCCGCCGCCTGCTGCAGAGCGAGCCGCCCGGCCTCGGGGCCTCGGGTGTCAGACGCGCCCGCCTCGTCGGGTCGCTGTCTCCTCTAACACGTCCGGTGCTTTTTGAGACGACCTCGGGGGCGGGTCAGCCCAACCGAGCCCCCGTCCGGTAGCGCCGCCAACGCCGTGACTGTCGGAGCGAGGCCCGAGTCTCGAAGAGCGCGGGCCCGAAGAGCAGAAGCGAGAGAGAGAAAGAAAGAAAGCGGGGAAGGAAGGCGAAAGAAAAAAGGCTCGCGTTGTTGTCCGAGCGAGAAAGAAAGCTGCGCAGCGGTCAGCTCCTTGCCCGCGGCGTGGCGGGAAAGAGCCGGCCGCCCGGGGTCGGCCGTGTCGCCCGAGGCGTCTCCGCCTCCCGCCGCCCGGCGGGTGGGAAGTCGCTCAGCGCAGCGTGGCGCCGTTCCCCGCCCAAGCGCCCGCCCGGGCTGCTAGCGATGTCGCCGGCCGCCCGCCGCCATGCCGCCCGCCCGGTCGGGCGTGACCGAGAGAAGGCGAGAAGAGAGAAAGCGGGGGCGGTCAGGGTTGGCAGAGCGCTTCGCCCGGGCAGGCGGTCGGGCTTCGCGAGGCGCCGCTGTGGCGCTCGCCGCAGTGTAATGGCGGCTACCTAGTTGATCCTGCCAGTAGCATATGCTTGTCTCAAAGCTTAAGCCATGCATGTCTAAGTACACGCAGGCGGTACAGTGAAACTGCGAATGGCTCATTAAATCAGTTATGGTTCCTTTGGTGGCTCCTCTCCCGCTCCTTGGATAACTGTGGTAATTCTAGAGCTAATACATGCCGACGGCGCCGACCTCCGAGGAGACGCGTGCATTTATCAGACCAAAACCAACCCGGGCCCGCCCGGCAGCTTTGGTGACTCTAGATAACCTCGAGCCCGATCGCACGCCCTCGCGGCGGCATGACCGGTCGAATGTCTGCCCTATCAACTTCGATGGTACTGTCTGTGCCTACCATGGTGACCACGGGTGACGGGGAATCAGGGTTCGATTCGGAGAGGAGCCTGAGAAAGCGGCTACCACATCCAAGAAGGCAACAGGCGGCGCAAATTACCCACTCCCGACCGGGGAGGTAGTGGCGAAAAATAACAATACAGGACTCTTTCGAGGGCCCTGTAATTGGAATAAGCGCACTTTAAATCCTTGGCGAGGATCCATTGGAGGGCAAGTCTGGTGCCAGCAGCAGCGGTAATTCCAGCTCAATAAGCGTATCTTAAAGTTGCTGCAGTTAAAAAGCTCGTAGTTGGATCTTGGGATCGAGCTGGCGGTCGCCCTTGAGGCGAAACCACCGCCTGTCCCAGCCCCTGCCTCTCGGCGCCCCCTCGATGCTCTTAGCTGGAGTGTCCGCGGGGCCAGGCGTTTACTGAGAAAATTAGAGTGTTCAAAGCAGGCCGGCCGCCCGGCATACTGCAGCTAGGAATAATGGAATAGGACTCGGTTCTATTTTGTTGGTTTTTAGGAAGCGGGGCCATGATTAAGAGGGGCGGCGGGGGGCATTAAGTATTGTGCGCTAGAGGTGAAATTCTTGGACCCGGCGCAAAGGCGGCCTAGAGAAAAGCATTGCCAAGAATGTTTTCATTAATCAAGAACGAAAGTCGGAGGTTGAAGAGCGATCAGATACCGTCGTAGTTCCGACCATAAGCGATGCCGACTGGCGATCGGCGGCGTTATTCCCATGACCCGCCCGGGCAGCTCCGGGAAACCCAAGTCTTTGGGTTCCGGGGGGAAGTATAGTTGCAAAGCTGAAACTTAAAGGAATTGGCGGAAGGGGCACCACCAGGAGTGGAGCCTGCGGCTTAATTTGACTCAACACGGGAAACCTCACCCGGCCCGGACACGGACAGGATTGACAGATTGAGAGCTCTTTCACCGATTCCGTGGGTGGTGGTGCATGGCCGTTCTTAGTTGGTGGAAGCGATTTGTCTGGTTAATTCCGATAGCGAGCGAGACTCTGGCATGCTAACTAGTTCGCGACCCCCGGCGGTCGGCGTCCAACTATTAGAGGGACAAGTGGCGTTCAGCCACCGAGATTGAGCAATAACAGGTCTGTGATGCCCTTAGATGTCCGAGAGCGCCGCAGCGCGCTACACTGACTGGCTCAGCTTGTGCCTACCCTCCGCCCGGCGAGCGCGGGCTGCTCCCGTTGAACCCCATTACGTGATGGGGATGCGGGGATTACAATTCTTCCCCGTGAGCGAGGAATTCCCAGTAAGTCGCGGGTCATAAGCTCGCGTTGATTAAGTCCCTGCCCTTTGTACACACCGCCCGTCGCTACTACCGATTGGATGGTTTAGTGAGGTCCTCGGATCGGCCCGGCGAGTGTCGACCGCAGCCCTGCGGGCGTCGAAAGACGGTCGAACTTGACTATCTAGAGGAAGTAAAAGTCGTAACAAAGGTTTCCGTAGGTGAACCTCGCGGAAGGATCATTACCGGTGGGGGGCGGCGCCTGCCGCGCCCAGCGCCCGTTCTCATTCGCCGCCAGCGGCTCCCCTCTCGCGGAGGGAGGGAGGGAGCCGCCGCCCTCCAGCGCCCAGCGCAGCAGCAGCCCCAGAAGCGAGAGAGGGAGGCGGGCGGCGCAGGCATCTCTCCCGCGGGGGAAAAGCTTCGGCGCGAGAGCGCCCAGCAGCAGCGGCGCCCGCCCACCGTCTTGTAGGCGGGGCCGACCCAGCTAGACAGCGTCGCTGACGAGCGCCCGCAGGAAGCGCTTGGCGAGGCTGGCGAGCGGCGCCGAGCCGCCTTCTTCTTCCCCCCACGCCCGGCGTCGGTCCGCTGTCGGTCCGTCCCGCCCGGGCTGAGGGACGGCGAGGCGGCCTCGAGCCTCGCCACGCGGCGAGCGCCGCCGAACGCCCGGTCGCCCGGCGCTCACGCCTCTCGCTTTTCGGCGAGCGTGGCGAAGTTTCAGCGGCGGGACGCGTCCCAGCAGCGTAGCGCCCAGGCGGCCGAGCACAGCAGCGATCTCTCGAGCGCAGCGCCGGGCTACTGAGAAACCCGGGCCCGAGGCGGACGGCCGCGGCGGTGGCAGCGGGCGTCGGGAGCGCCCGCCCATGGGCGCTCCCAGAAAGGTGGCAGCGGGGGAGAGCACCCCGGCGAGGGCCATGCAGGTCGTTTCCCTCGCCCAGGGTCAGGTACCCTAGCGCTCAGCGCCTCGGCAGCCGTCCCATGCCCGCCCGGCTTTTCCCCTCGGCGTCGTCACCGCGCCGTTGGGGGAAGCCGGTAGGGAGAGGAGAGCCGCCGGGCCAGGCGGAGGTTTAAAGACTTCGAGGCGACTTTCGGCACAGCGCCCCGCCGCTGGCGGCGGCGGCAGCGAGCGGCGCAGTGCGAGGCGGCGGCGGCGCCATCAGCGAGGGTAAAGGGAGCAGCCCGCTCCCGCCGATCCCCAGCGGTGGCGTCCGCGGCCCGCCGGCAGCGCTCCCTCCCTCGCTGTCGGTCGGCGTCCCCAGCGAGCGAGGGCAGCGATGCCTTGCGGGGAGAGCGCCCTGCCCCCATCTCTGCGGCCGGTCACCGGCGGAGAACCCAGCGGCAAAGCGAACGAACCGGGGTCGGCAGCGGGGCCGACCCGCTACGCCTACGACCGCGGGCCTGGCCCGGCTGCTGGCGATGCCTCAGCCCACGTCGGCCGACGGGGTGGCGACGCCCGGGGAGCCACTACGCTCTCTCGCCTCGTCGCGCCGCCCTTTATATCCGCAGCGCCAGCGCCCAGCGCGTCGAGCAGCGGCAGCGCCTCTTGCCTCGGCGGCCTTGTGCCCCGAAGCGTCGGCGGCGACGCCGTGCCGCCCGGCCATCCCTCCCTATCTCGGCGGCCCTCTCCCGTGCCGTGCAGTGCCGTGCCGTGCCGTGCCGTGCGGGCGGCTTCAGCGGTCTCCCTCCGTCGGCGGAGGCCCGGCAGCCGGCGACCCGATGCGGTGTGGCGGCGTCGCCCGCCAGGTCAGTGTCCCCCGGAAAAGCGCCACGCCCGCGGCCGTCCGGCCGGGCCCGCCCGTCGCTTCCCCGTCGCTCTTCCTTTCCGGCCGCGTCGCGACCGCAAAGGGATTAAAGCGTCGCGGGGCGGCATGAGAGCGCTCCCCAGCGCCCGGTCCCGGCGAGCGGAAGCGGCGATACCTGAGCTGGCGCCGTCGCCTGCCGCCTGGCGGCGTGCGGCGCCAAAGGTGCTCCAGCCCGAGCGGCGGCGGCGGCGGTGGAGTCTCGCCAGCGGCAGGCCTCCGGCACTTTTCGCAGCGCCGGCTTTCCGAGGTCGTCGGTGGCGTCCCGCCTCGGCGCCCGGCGGCGGAAGCGGCCGCCGAGACTCCGGCCCGGCGGGGAAGCGATCCCAGCGCAGGAGGGTTGCGCCCGGCGGAAGAGTAGCGATCGCCGGCGGCGTTCCCGCGAGCGTCCGTAAAGGCCGCTGGGAAGCAAAGGGGCGGCAGCGGCGCTTTCGGCGGCGGCCTGCTGGCGACGATCCGTGTCGGCCAGGCGAAAGCAGCGGAAGCGTGGCGAGGGCAGCGGCGGCGTCGCCGCGCCGGCGAAAGGCGGCCGGGTCCGTGGCGAGGTCAGGCGGGCGCCGTCCAGCGGCCCGAGAGGCGGTCGCGGTCGCGGTCGGTCAGCGTTGGCCGTGAAAGCGCCAACCTCTCCGATGCAGAAGGCGAGGGCCGAGCCCGGGCGCCTAGGCCGCCTCCGAAGAGCCAAAGAGGCCTTGCGGGCGGCGTCTCCCCCATGGCCGGGGGAGGCGGTCGAGGCGCTGAGCCCCCCCGCCCGCTGGGGGCCGGCCTTAGGAGGCGTAAGGTGGGGTTTTCCCCTCCTGTCTCTCCTCCGTTTGGAATTGGCGCCTGTGTGCTCGTACGGTCGAAAGCCAAAGGGGGCGCCCGCTGAAGCGCAGGCGGTCCAGCCCCTCAGCGCCAGCGAGTCGGTGCCAGCCAGACAACTCTTAGCGGTGGATCACTTTCGGCTCGTGCGTCGATGAAGAAACGCAGCTAGCTGCGAGAATTAATGTGAATTGCAGGACACATTGATCATCGACGCCGAGCGCAC
>JAPFBE010000606.1:35000-37657 GCA_034336665.1 Luscinia megarhynchos
AGATTCCCACTGTCCCTACCTACTATCAGTGAAACCACAGCCAAGGGAGCGGGCTTGGCGGAATCAGCGGGGAAAGACCCTGTTGAGCTTGACTCTAGTCTGGCTGTGAAGAGGCATGAGAGGTGAAGAATAAGTGGGAGGCGGGGCGCTTCGGCAGGGCCAGGCGACCCACCGCCCGGCGTCCGGCCGTCGGTGAAATACCACTACTCTGATCGTTTTTCACTTACCCGGTGAGGCGAGCGAGCCCGCTCGCTTGTGGCGCCAAGCGGCGGCGCCGCCCGGCAGCTGACCGGCTCGGGGACAGCGGCAGGTGGGGAGTTTGACTGGGGCGGTACACCTGTCAAAGCGTAGCGCCAGGTGTCCTAAAGAGGCGAGCTCAGGGCGCGGAAACCTCCGCGATGGAGCAGAAGGGCAAAAGCTTCGCTTGATCTTGATTTTCGAGTCACGAGTACTGCCGTGGCGGGCGCCCTCCGCGATCCTTCTGGCTTTTTGGGTTTTAAGCTTGGGAGGTGTCAGAAAAAGTTACCACAGGGATAACTGGCTTGTGGCGGCGTGGCGTTCATGAGCGGCGTCGCTTTTGATCGCCGATGTCGGCTCTTCCTATCATTGTGAAGCAGAATTCACTGGCGTTGGATTGTTCACACCCACTAATAGGGAGCATTAGGCTGAGTTTAGACCGATGGTGAGACAGGTTAGTTTTACCCTACTGATGATGTGTTGTTGCAATAGGAATCCTGCTCAGTACTGAGGAGGAACCGCGGAGTTCCAGAGCCCTGAGTCGATGCGCTTGGCTGAGGAGCCACTGGCTGTGAGGCTACCATCTCGCGGGCTTATGGCTGAGCAGCCTCTAAGTCAGAATCCAGCCCAGGCGTAGCGATACGCGCAGCGCCGCCCGGCCTCGCTGGGCCCGCGACAACGCCCGCCCGCGCGAGGCCACGGTCGCAGGGCGCCGCTTCGTGGTCGGGGAGCGCGAGGAGGCCCGGGCGATGCTGGCGCCGCCTCTCCCCCGTCGCATACCGCGCGGTGCAGTGGGGCGCTTCGGCTAAATCATTAAGTAGAGCGACCTGATTCTGGGTCAGGGTTTACGATGCAGTAGCAGAGCAGCTCCCTAAGCTGCGATCTATTGAAATCAGCCCTGCGACACAAGCTTTTGTATGCGGCAGAGGCGGGCTTCGATCGAGGCGAAGCCGAACCGAACGAAGAGGCTGACGACGCTTGAAGGCGGCGGCGTGGCGTCTCTCTCCCTCTCCTCTCCTTTCTTTCCTTCCTTCCTCCGAGGCCTCTCGGCGGGCGAGCTGACAGGGGCCCGGTAGCGAAGAGGCGCGCCAAAGGCTGGCGCCCTCAGCGGCTTCAGCCCAGCGGGCCCGCCGCGGCGCCACCTCCCTCGCTATGAGTCCCAGGCGATCACCGCGAGTCCGCGAACAGCGAGCGAGTACGCGTAGCGCCGCACAGCGGCGGCTTGAGCGCGGCGAGGCGCGGCGCTTCCAGAAGAGAGAGCCCGCCCGGTCAGCGGCTGACCCTCAGCTGGCGGGTCCCCAGGCCCGATACTGTAGCGAAAGCTTAGGCGGGGCGGCGCTGGCGAAGCGGCGGGGTTTCCACTTCACAGCAGCAGCGTATGGCAACGCCAGCGGTGTGCAGAAACTTTCCGTTTGCCGCTCAAAGTCTCCGGGCAGGGGTGAGACCTGTTGCCGCTAGCGGTCACGCGGCCTTCAGCGCCCGCCCGTAGTAGACCTGTTGCCGCTAGCGGTCATCGGCCTTCAGCCGCCCGCGAGTAGACCCTGTTGCCGCTAGCGGTCACCGACCTTTGGCAGCCCAGCCAGGGGGTAGACCTGTTGCGCTAGCGGTCACCGGCCTTTCAGCCCGCGCGTGTAGACCTGTTGCAGCTAGCGGTCACGGCCTTTCAGCGCCCGCCCGAGAGGTAGACCTGTTGCCGCTAGCCGGTCAGCGGCCTTTCAGCCCCGCCCTGCGGGGTAGACCTGTTGCCGCTAGCCCGGTCGACCTTCAGCCCGCCGCGGAGTAGACCTGTTGCCGCTAGCGGTCGGCGGCCTTCAGCGCCCTGCGCGAGTAGACCACTGTTGCAGCTAGCCGGTCTCAGCGACGCTTCAGCGCCCGCAGCGGATAGACCTGTTGCCTGCTAGCCCGGTCCTGCTTTCAGCGCCGCCCAGCGAGTAGACCTATTGCCGCTAGCGGTCATCGACCTTCAGCGCCGCCCGCGGGTAGACCTGGTGCCCGCTAGCGGTCTTAACCTTCGGCAGCGACCTGACAGACCTAGTGCGGCAGCGGTCTCGGCCTTTCAGCCCTTACAGCGGGAGTAGACCTGCTGCAGCTAGCCCGGTCTACGGCCTTCAGCGCCCGCTGGTAGACCTGGCGTCCGCCTGGCCAGAGCGGGAATGCGGACACCAGGTCTACCCTTAAGCGAGGGAATGCAGGCGGACACCAGGTCTACCCTTAAAAGCGGGGATGCAAGGACACCAGGTCTACCTTAATCCTTGAATGCGGCACCGGTCTACGCCAAAAGCCGAGAGAGCCGGCCCGGTTCCTGAGTCTACCTTAATCCCCAGCAATCTGGCCCGGACACCAGGTCCTACCCCATATCCTTGAATACTGGCCCGGACCTGGAGTCTACCCGCCGTCGTGGACCGGTCACCCTGTCGCGG
>JAPFBE010000607.1:0-37629 GCA_034336665.1 Luscinia megarhynchos
ACTGTGAGGGCAGGCTCAGGGCAGTGCCGGGACGCGCTGAGGGCAGGCTCAGAGTAAGGGCAGTGTGAGGGCAGGCTCAGGGCTCTGTCGCGATACTGTGAGGGGCAGGCTCAGGGCAGTGTCACGGCAGTGTCGCGATACTGTGAGGGCAGGCTCAGGGCTCTGTCGCGATACTGTGAGGGGGCAGGCTCAGGGCGGCGCCGGGACGCGCTGAGGGCAGCCCCGCCCTGCCCGGCTCTAAGATGGCGGCGGCGGCCCGGGGCGTGTCGCGCTGCCGGCCCCGCCCGGCTCTTCCGGCCGCGCCGCGGCCGCGCCGATGGCGGTGAATTACGCGGCCGGGCTGTCGCCGTGTGCTCGGACAAGGGCAAGTGCGGCCTCCCCGAGGTGAGCGCGCGGCCCCGCGGGGTCAATCCTGCCCGCCCGGGTCAGTCCCCGCCCGCCCGGGCCTCCCGCGCCCCGCGGGCGCTGCCGGGCCCGGCGCGTTCCCATGGCAACCGCGGCCTCGGGCCTGCCGGGCACCCGTGGGGAGGGACCGAGCGCTCTGCGTGTCCCCGGCGGCTCCCTCCTTGTCCCGCTGCCGTGGGTGTCTGTCCCCTCAGTGCCGTGGTTCCCTCGTCCCGCCCGTGTCCCCCAGCGCACCCTCAGCTCCCTCCCTGCGGCCCCTCCATAGCCCCTTTCCGTGTCTCCCCGCACCCAAGGGGCTCCCTGCTTCTCCCCCCGTGGCTCCGTCCGTGTCCCCCTGAGCCCAGCAGTTCTTGGGAAGCGTAAAACAGGGTTTGGGGGACACTCGGGACACTGTCCTGAGCCGAGGGGATGGTGAGGGGACAGGAACACACAGGGTCCTGTTCTTGTCCCTGTCCCCGGGAGATGGGGCTGCAGAAGCATCTCAGGAATTAAATCCCGTGTCCCCACCTCGGTGGCTGCCATGTCCCTCGCTGTCCCTCGGCCCTGCCCTGTCCCCAGAGCCGGTGGCACTGCTGGTGACAGCTGGGGCTCAGCACACGTGGGGGTGGCCCGGGTCCTCCTGGAGCCCAGCCTGGGGCCAGCTGCCTGTCAGAGCAAACACCCCGTCGGTGTTGGGTGTTCCCAGCCCTGTCCTGCACAGAAACGCTCCAGACAACGTGGAGTCTCTCCCATTAAAATGTTTCTATCGTTAAGGAATGCAAAATCCTTTATGGATAAGAAGGAATTGTGGGGCTCCAGAATCATGGAATCCCAGAATGGTTTGGGTTGAAAGGACCTGAGGGATCATCCAGTGCCGCCCTTGCCATGGCAGGGACACCTCCCACTGTCCCAGGCTGCTCCAAGCCCTGTCCAGCCTGGCCTTGGATGTTCCAGGGATCCAGGGACAGCCTCAGCTGCTCTGGGAAATCCATCCCAGGGCCTGCCCAATGTCACAGGGAAGGATTCCTTCCCCATGTAATCCACATCTCTCCATCCCACGCTGGTTTTTGTCTTTTCCCAGATTTTTGACCCCCCGGAGGAGCTGGAGCGGAAGGTGCAGGAGCTGGCAGAGCTGATCCGGAGCTCCTCCAATGTGGTGTTTCACACGGGGGCAGGGATCAGCACGGCCTCGGGGATCCCTGACTTCAGGTAGGGCTGGGAGGGGGGCACTGAGTCCTTGGTGGGAAGCTCTGACTGAAGCCACACCAGCTGTCCATCCTGGATCCCGCTGCAAACGCTGTTTTCCCTCTGGCACAGAATCACATGTGCTGTGTTTGCATCAGCCCCCAGGATCCTGCTGATCCCTGAGCTCTGCTCCCGTGGATGGGGCACCTGGAGCCTGAGCTCTCCCTTCCTGCTCTTTCCAGGGGCCCCAATGGTGTCTGGACCATGGAGGAGAAAGGGCTCTCCCCAAAATTCGACACCACCTTTGAGAACGTCAGGCCCTCCAAGACTCACATGGCTGCTGGGGCTGCAGAGAGTGGGAATCCTGAAATTCCTGGTCAGCCAGAACGTGGATCGGGCTGCGATGCAGGTCAGGATTCCCGCGGCACTGTCCCAGCCCCAGAGGGGCTTTGATTCCCAAGGAGTCTCTGCCCTGTCTGATACAGGGAGGGGAAGCTGGAAGGGGATGGATAAACCAGCTGGAATTCAGAGGAGAGAGGTTCTGGTTCTGATCCAGAGGGTTATGGAATTAAATCAGTCTTGGTTGTTGCTCTCTAGAAATGCTTCCAGTTGCTGTTTGTGCTTGGGAAAAACAGAATCATGAAATCTCAAAATGGTTTGGGTTGGGAGGGACTTTAAAGCCCATCTGCCAAGGACAGGGACACCTTCCACTATCTCAGTTGTTCCAAGCCCCATCCAACACTTGTCCCCATCCAGGTCCTGCTGGTTTGTGGCTCTCGGTACCACCAGGAGCACCTGGGGGTGAGGAGTTGGATCCAAGCAGGGCCTGTGCTCCTGGGAATGACCTGGAGCTCTGCTCTCTGGCCCTTTCCATCCCCATCCCTGTGCATGGAGGGGCAGGAGGGAGACTGGGAGCCCTGAGCTGCTCCCATGCTGAGTCTCACTCCAGTTACAGCACTGCCGGAGCTCTAGAGCTTCCAGTTTGCTCCGGTTGAATCTTTTGAGGGAGCAGAAAATCTGCCCAAAAGACTCTTAAAGAGCCTTTTTCCTTTGATAATTTTGCCAAGCCAGGGGGAGTCCTACAGCTGGAGCTGCTCTGACTTACCTGGGCTCTGCTTCCCTCACGAGCTTGAGTTGGGGATCCCACCAGAGATTCCCGAGGATCCAAGGGATTCCCTCTGCAGGGAGCTGCAGGCAGGAGCTGAGGGTGGCAGAGCTGCACTCCCTAAAGCGTGGAGGGAACCCGAGTGGCATGTAGCAGAGTTGTCCTCAGAGGAACCTGAGCCTGTCCTGAGCCTCAGTGACAGCCAGAGCTTTGTCCTTCACGGACTCAGCCCGTTACAAAACCCATTCCAGCACTTAAGAGCAGCCAGCAATTTGTCTGGGGAGGGAAAAGTGCTTGGAGCCATGCTAGGGGAGGGGAGGCAGCTGAGTTCAAGAAGAAAACAAAATGAAGGGACTCACTGAGGAGCTTGAAAGATGCTGAGTGTGACGCTGATGCCTCTGGTGTTTTATGCTGAGGGAGGGAGGCCCTGGCACAGGTTTCCAGAGAAAAAATGGGATGGCCCATCCCTGAAACAAGGATAGAAACAGGATAGCAACCTTGGACAGCTCCCCCAGGCACAGGGTGGGGTTGTTGGGGGTGTCTGTGCAGGGCCAGGGTTGAACTCAGTGATGCTGTGGATCCCTCCCAGCTCAGGATATTCCTGTGATCCCTGGGAACAGTCGAGGATGGGGCTTGGAGCAGCCTGGGACAGTGGCGCAGGGTTGATCTTTTAAGGTCCTTTCCAACCCAGCCCAGCCCGTTCTGTGATTCCACGAGTCAGGACGTGGCTGAGGGAACATTCTCGTGTCCTTGGAGAAGGTGCCTCTCACAAACTCCTTCAGCCAGAGCTGCTCCAGGCCATCTCCTGTCATTACAAGCCCCAAGTCCTCGGTCCTGCTCCCAGCCCAGTGTTTGTCTGTTTCAAACTCAAAACAGCCACTAGGAAACAGAGGGAGTGAGGACAGAATTCTGTGAGTGCCTCCACAGCCTGGAGCCACTGACCCTCTTCCAGTTCAGCCCAGCTCTGCTTCCCCAAATGAAGCCTGCAGCTTGGAGTGAAAGCTGAACTGGGGCCAACATAGGGAAATCAAGTCAGTCCTGTCTCACACAGCCTGGAGGAAGTTCCCAGTCAGCGTGGGGCTCTGAGGAGGCATGGCCATGTTTTCCTCTGGCTACTGCTCTGAGCCTGAGGGGAATTTTAGGAAAAACAGGTGTCAGAAGGGCTGGAACAGCACAGGGACAGACAGGAATGTTGGGTGCTGGAAAAGCAAAGATCTGCATGCTCCCAGGAGCACAGATTTGAGAGTGGGTCAGGAGCTGCAATCAATGCTGCAGATGGAAACATTAAAATGAAAAGGCCAGGACCTGCTGTCCCTCCCTCATTCCCTGTTGGGGATGAACCCATCCCCTGGCAGAGCTGGAATGCAGGGGAAAGTTCCTGGGGAGGAGGTAAGGCTCCCCAGGGCTCCCCACCCCCTCACCTGTGCCTTTCTCCCACAGGGGACAAGTTGGCCGAGCTCCACGGGAACATGTTTGTGGAAAGAGTGTGTGAAATAGGCGAATGCGTGAGGCCTGGGGGCTGGGCTGGGAATTCCCATCCCGGGATGGGGGCTGGCTGGCTAGCTAGGATACTAGCTGATCAGCACAGGAAGCTAGGATTTGCCAGTGCCAGGAGAAGCTGGGATTGCCATGCCAGGAGAAGCTGGGATTGCCATGCCAGGAAACCGGCGTTTGCCATACCAGGGGTTGCAATGGACGCGCCAGTAGCTGGGATTGCCATGCCAGGGGGAAAGCTGTCATTGCCCATGCCAGAAATTTGGGACAGCGCTGAAGCTGGGATCGCCATGCAGGGGAAAGTGGGATCGCCAGGCCAGAGGCTAGGATTGCCACACAGGGGAAGGCTGGGATTGCTACAGGGGAATGGGATTGCCATGCCTGATGACGCTGGGCTGCTGCATGCCAGAAGCTTGGGGACTGCCATGCCAGGGGAAGCTGATCAAGAGCTGGGCTGGATTGCCATGCCAGAAGCTGGGATTGCCATACCAGGTGCTAGGACTGCCTCTATGCCGGGAGAAGCCGATTGCCATACACAGGGAGTAGCTGGGATTGCTATGCCGGGAGTATGCAGCTGGGATTGCCCATGCCAGGGAAGCTGGGATTGCCCATGCCAGCTTGGCTGATTGCCATGCCAGGGTTTCAGCGATTGCCATGCCAGGGAAAGCTGAGATTGCCATGCCAGCTGGGATAGCCAGATGCCGGAAAGCTGGGATTGCCATGCCGGGGAAAGCTGGGATTGCCATGCCAGGGGAGGCTGGGCTGGATCGCCATGCCAGGGGTGTGGGACTGCCATGCCAGGGGAAGCTGGGATTGCCATACCAGGGGGCTGGGATTGGCCATGCCAGAAGTTGGGCTGGGATTGCCATGGCCAGGGAGAAGCTGGGATTGCCATGCCGGGGGGGAGAAGCTGGGCTGGGATTGCCATGCCAGGGAAAGCTGGGACTGCCATGCCAGGGGATAGCTGGGCTGACTAAGCCAGTGCCAGAAGCTGGGACTGCACAGGAACGCTGGCCAGTAAAGCTGGGGTGGGATGCCATGCCAGGGGAAGCTGGGATTGCCATGCCAGGGGGAAGGTGGGACTGACACGCCGGGGAGGCTGGGCTGGGACTCGCATGCCGGGAAGCCTGTAAGGACTGCCATGCCAGGCTTGGGGAGCTGGGATTGCCAGCGGGAAGCTGGGCTGGGATTGCTAGTGCCTAGAAGCATGCCAGGTATTGCCATCGCCAGGAAAGCTGACTGCCAGTGCCAGGGGAAAGCTGGGATTGCCATGCCAGGGGAAGCTGGGATTGCCATGCCAGGGGAAGCTGGGATTGCCATGCCGGGAAGGTGGGATTGCCATGCCGCAGCTGTGGGGCACTCAGCCCTGGCTGCATGTCCCTGTCCTCCACAGGCTGATGCGTCTTAGCGTGATGCTGTCGTGGGCAGCATGAGCTCAAGCCCACGCGCCTCTGCAGTCGTCCTGGAGCCCAGCCGAGGGCTGAGGGCCTGCAGGTAGGGACCCTGCTGGGAGCGAGTCTGCGACCCAACAGCCCCTCGATTGGGAGGAGCGATCCCAGGGTGCTGGAAGATCTCTCTGGGTGGGACAGGCTGTAGTTGCTGGTCCCTCTGCCGGGAGCAGCTCTGCCTTTCCCAGGGGAAATCCATGGTCCCTGGGTGTGTGTTTTGCAGAGGGTGACGTGCGCAGACACTATTCTGGACTGGGAGGATTCCCCTGCCTGACGTGATCCTGACGCTGGCAGATGACTGCAGGTACTGCCACACTCCTGCTCCAGAGGGGAACCAGTCCCTCCCCACCCATCCATGCCCTGGTGCTGGATTTCTCCTCCCTCCCTGCAAGGAAAGCCTGATCATCTCTCTGTCTTCTACCCTGGGGACCTCTCTGCAGATCAAACCCAAGGAGCCTCCCACTCATCACCTGGGAGAGAGGAGGGAGTGTGGTCATTACGCTGGCTCAATCTCTCGAAAGCAATCCAAACGCGTGAGTGAGCTGCCTGCAGCTCTTGCACTGCTCCTTCCCCTCCCTGTCCCTTGTTCCAGGCCCATCCCAAGCTTTGTCCCTGCAAGACGCTGTCCCTCTCCTGTGGTGGCTCTCTCTTAGCAGGCAAACAGGCTGAGTCCTGGGTTGGAGGGTTTAAACTCATGCTAACACGGGTGAGATGGCAGGTGCATGGTTTAGAATCATGAAAGGGCTGGCTGGAAGGGACCTTAAAGTTCATTCTGTTAAGCTCTCCCATGGGCAGGGACACCTTTCACCATCAGGCTGCTCCAAACCCCTGTCCAGCCTCTATCCAAGTCTTAGGAGCAGAGTGAGAGCGCCTCAGCCTGGAGCTCTGCTGTGTCCTTTCTTAGGAGCTTTGCAGCCTGATGGAATGCGTCAGCACACAGAGCCTGTGGAGGAGGGCAGGCTCAGCTCCTGCGCGGCTCAGCTCAGATGTTGGTGCCCTGGCACAGGCTCTAATACCCAGGAGCTGGGAGTTCTTGAGATGTCACTGGGCTCCCTCGTGCCTGTCCTGCTGTGTCCCTGTCCCTGGCTCTGTGCCTAGTGTCCCACCCACACCCCAGCAGAGCCACAGGATTGAATGACACAGTGGGGACAGGGCCTGTCACTGGGAGGCTGCTTTGTTCCCTGAGTCCTGTCGTGTCCTGTCCTGATCCATGTCCCTGCTGTCCCTGATCCCTGTCCCCTGATCTCTCCAGGACCTCCCAGGCTGACCCAAGGCACCACGTAGCTCACGTCGATGAGGTGATGACCAAGCTGATGGAAGCACCCTGCTGGAGGTGCCCGAGTGGACGGGCGCTGGTGGTGGTGGTGGAGAGGGCTGAGGTGGCCAAGGCTGAGGTGGCCCAGGCTCCAGCAGCTGCAGTGTCCCCTGGAAGGGAGGAGCCCCAGGCCCAGCAGCTGCAGTGTCCCCTGAAGGAGGAGCCCAGGCCCAGCAGCTGCAGTGTCCCCTGGAGGAGAGCCCAGAGCCCAGCAGCTGCAGTGTCCCCTGAAGGAGGAGCCCCAGGCCCAGCAGCTGCAGTGTCCCCTGAAGGGTGGAGCCCCAGGCTCCAGCACAATGGCACGAGTGCTGCCGGTGCAGTGCGCGAGGCGCGGCAGCGCCGCATGGCAAGCGGGGCGGAGCTCAGGCTGGAGTGTCCCAGCGCCCGACACGGGGCCAACACCTGTATGAAGAAGATGAAGGTGGAGCCTCTCCTCACCTGACCTGGACTCAGTCCCTGTCTCACCGCTAGCTTTTCCTACCGACTATACCCTCAACATGTTGTCCCTTTTGCATGTCAGTACTAAATGTCTACGTGTGGCTGCCATGAGCCAGCATGCACCACCTGCAACGGGCCCATGGGGAGGGGAGCCTTTGCACAGGGAATTCCTCCCTGAGGGCGTAGTGAGGCCCTGGAATGGAATTCCCAGAGAAGCTGTGGCTGCCCCTGGATCCCTGGAAGTGCTCCAGGCCAGGCTGGATGGAGCTTAGGAACACCTTGCAGGACGGTGGAAGGTGTTCCTGGCCACCATGGCAGGGGTGGCACTAGATGGGGCTAAGGTCCCTTCCAACCCAAAACCATTCCATGACTGTAATTCCCACTTGGTCATGGAAGAGGATCTGAGGCTGGCTGGATCCCAGCTGGACTCAGGAGGCTGGGAGCTGTGGGAGGTGTCCACAGCCCTAGCTCCAAGTTGGGCATGGCCATGTGTCTCCTAAGCTCATGGCAACTCGCTTGAGGAGTCAGTTGGCGGGCTCATTGAAACTTCTTGTGGATCGCTCCCTTTTAAAGTACTCGGCAGGTGTATTTTTTCAAAAATATCTTATATTTAGAGATGGAAAATAAAATTCAGACAATTACCAAAACCAAAAACAAATCCCAGCTTAAAACCAGCCAATTGCACTGCCATCAGCAGCCAGCCAGGCCTAAGGGCCTCCCTCTTGCTCCTGAGTGACCATGCCCTTCCACAGCTCCCCACTGTGCCAGGGGGCAGGAGCAGCTTCCCTCCCAGTAGGCCAGTGGGAATCCGTCTCTTCTTCCCAGTTCACAGAATCCAAGCCAAAGCCAGCAGGTCCAGCGATCGCAGAGATCCTGGAGGGTCCCCCGAGGGCTTTGTCCTGGGAGGATGAGGTGCTGTGACCCCATGGCTCCCCCTGCTCTCTGCTCTGCTACAGCTCCTCCCGCCCGGCTCCAGGCCGTGCCTCCGGGCCAGCCCAGCCTAGGGGCTGCCAGCGCCGGCTGTGGCACGGTGCCGATCCCTGGCACAGCCTGCCTGTGCTCCCCGTGCACTCAGGGCTCAGCCCCTCGGTGTGTGCCAGTGCCGCGTGCTGTTCTGGAGGGAGCCTTTGGGCTGTGTGTGATGTGCCCTGCAAAGCCTCGTGCAGGGACTCGGTCTCTCTCCTCCTCCAGGGCGACCACCTGGCTGGCCCGTGGGCTTCTCCTCCCAGCCGGCTGCAGTGCAGAACCGCAGCGAGGCTGGCGGCGCTGTGCAGGGACCTGAGAAAGGCTGAGCCTCCACCGAGAGTCAGGGCTGGGCCAGGGGCCCTGAGGGTCTGGCATTGCCCAGCTCTGGCCTTCCACGCAGCACAGCCTGGCACAACCCGGCAGCCTGGCACCCAGCCCAGCACAGCCTGGCATAGCACAGCCAGCACAGCCCAGCATGCCTCAGCATGGCCTGGCACAGCCTCCCAGCCCAGCTCAGCACGGCCCGGCACAACTCTCAGCACAGCTACTTACAGCCTGTAGCACAGCTGGCACAGCTCCAGCACAGCCTGGCATAGCACAGCTAAAGCACAGCCCAGCATACCTCAGCATAGCCTGGCACAACTCAGCAGCTCAGCACAGCCCTGAAAAGCCTCCTGGCACAGCCCAGCACAAAGCTAAAGCACAGCCCAGCACAGCCCTGGCCTATAGCTCAGCACAGCCCTGGCATAGCACAGCTAAAAGCACAGCCCAGCACAACTCAGCACAGCCCTGGCACAGGCTCAGCCCAGCTCAGCACAGCCTGGCACAGCCTGGCAGCTCAAGCACAGCCTGGCACAGCTAAAGCACAGCCCAGCATGCCTCCAGCACCCAGCCTGGCATTGCTCAGCAGCTCAGCCTAGCCCTTAGAAGCCTGGCACAGCCACAGGTAAGCACAGTAGCACAGCCTGGTATGGCTCAAGCAGCCCTGGCATAGCACAGAAGCTTAAAGCACAGCCCAGCACTGCCTCCAGCACAGCCCTGGCATTTGCTCAGCCCAGCCCTGAAAGCCCTGGCACAGCCCAACACAGCTGGCACAGCTCAGCATGGCCTGGCATGCCGCTAAAGGCACAGCCCAGCACAGCTCAGCTCAGCCCTGGCACAGCTCAGCCCAGCTCAGCCCAGCCCTGCAAAGTCCTAGCACAGCCCAGCACAGCTAAAGCACAGCTCAGCTCAGCTCAGCAGCCACAGCAGCAATCCTGCACAGCCTGGCAGTTAATGCCCAGCCCTGGCACAGCTCAGCCTGGCACAGCAGCCCAGCCTGCGCATTGCTCAGCCCATGCACAAGCCTGGCACAGCTCAGCCCTGGCACAGCATGAAGCCCATGCCCAGCCGGCTCAGCCTCAGCCAGCCTGGCACAGCTCAGCCCTGGCACAGCAGCCCAGCTCAGCCCAGCCCAACTTAGCCCAGCTCAGCACAGCCTGGCTACAGCAGCCCAGCTCAACTCAGCCTCTGGCACAGCCTGGCACAGCATAGCCAGCCCAGCCCAGCTCAGCTCAGCACAGCCTGGCACAGCTCAGCCCTGGAGCAGCCCAGCCCAACTGCAGCCCAGCTCCTTTAGCCCAGGCACAGCCCTGCACAGCCCAGCCCAACTCAGCCCAGCTCAGCACAGCCTGGCACAGCCCTGGCACAGCCCAGCCAACTCAGCCCAGCTCAGCACAGCAGCTCAGCACAGCCCTGGCACAGCCAGCTCAGCACAGCTAGCTGGCCCAGCTGCAGCTCAGCACAGCCCTGGCACAGCCAGCCCAACTCAGCACAGCCCAGCACAGCCCAGCCCAGCACAGCCCAGCTCAGGCCTCACCTCCTTGCGGGCCTGAAGTCTCCGTTTACCTGGCCTTGCTGAAGCGAAGGGCTGATGGAGGAAGACGATGAGGTGAGAGCAGCAGGACCGCAGGGGACAGAGGGGACATCACTGGAGCACAGCAGGAGAGGGACCAGGAGCTGGCTTTCACAGCCGCTGGCAAGAACCAGGAGTGCACTCTATTCCTCCATCCCTCTCCCAGTCTGGTCTCGTGTCCTAGCAGCGCACTCCATCCCTGCTTTTCTTATCCCTCCCTCCCTCCCTCCTCCCTCAGCCCATCTCCCCAGCCTCCCAGGCTTTCCAGCAGGCTAATGCACGCTGAGCAGGTCCTCGGCCTGTGCTGCCTTGTTGCCTCGACTGAGACCACCATGGCCTGGAGCTTCTTCAGCTGCTCCAGGAGGGGACGGAACAGGGAGAGCCCACGAGCCCAGCCCTAACACTCGCACACGTCATCGCACCACCGCACATGCAGTTCTAAGCTTCTCCAGGTGCAGGACTTTCCCTCTGGCAAGCTCCTGGTTCTGGGCTGCGCTTGCGCCATCCTGGGGCAGGGAGAGCAGGATAGTCAGGGGACAGCTGAGCTGGCACATGAGCAGGAGTGCCCAGAGGTGCCACCCAAGGGCTGTGTCACCATGCCTTAGGTGAGGGGCTGGGCTCATACCTGCTCTCCAGCCCATCTAATGTATTCTTCTTCTTCTTGCGGCTCTGCTGTAGCTGACTGCTATCCGGATCTCTCCTCCTGATCTTCTTCAGCACCCGCTCCTCACTACTGACACCACGAGTCAGGGACTCAGGGTGAGACCCCCACTCCACTCACAGCCTCCCCAGGTGTGTCCCAGGCACCCCACCTTGGTGAGGAGCAGCTGTGTGGGCAGGAGTCCAGCTCTATGGCCAGCTTCTTGCGTCCTCTGTCAGCACCAGCTCCTGGAAGTAGCCCTGGCCTTTCGGCCAGACAGGGAGCCAGGAGCCTGTGGCTGCTGTGGGAACATGGAATGGGGACACCTCTGGGTGGGGACACACACCTGGCCCAGGGACCTGGGACTCAGTGAAGGTGCCTTGGGCCAGAAGGGACAGGGATCGTAGACAAGGAGCAGGAGGAAGGAGAAGGGAACAAATGTGGGAAATGGGAATGCATGAGCAGAGGGTCCGAAGGGCAGCGTTGACACAGGGACAAGCATACATTGCCTGTGCTGCCCTGAGAGCAGCAGGTCCTTGACAGTGAGGGCATCAGGATGCAGGCGGGGACCACGGGCAGGTCCTGGCTCTCCTCCAGGAAAGGAACCCAGGGTGCCAAATGTCTGGGTGAGGGCAGAGGGAGTGTCAGCAGTCTGTCCCCATCTGTCCCTAAATGTCACTGCAGGACCCTCCCTGCTGCGTGGGCCCCAGAACCAGTGACTTACTGCCCTGTCCAGTGCCTCTGACTCTGTCCCCAAACTGTCCTTCTGGATCCTGCCCAACACCAGTCTGCCCAGTTCACAGATCCCAAGCTCTTTTCCCCACACTCCAGCCTACCTCCTCCTAGCCCAGTTACGCAGACCTCCAAAGTACTTTCTCTCAGTTTCCAGTTTCCTTACCTCTCCTCACTAATGCCCCACTCTCCCCACTGCTCTCAGCTCAGTGCCCCCAGTGTCCCCAGCCTGGTCCTTTCCCAGTGTGGCTGGGTCACCCAGGTCAATGGAGAGGTACTGAGACTGCAGGACCTCAGACTCCGCTGGGAGGGGCTGGAGCCTGGCAGCAGTGTGGGTGAGTTCCAGGATCTCTTAGACTCCACAGCTCCCAGGGGGCTGTGCGTGCTGGCCAGAGGGGGCATCCTCGGACACCCTGCTGTCACTGGGTGGCTGGGGGACCAGCTGGACTTAGGTCTGACACTGAAGTCCCTGGAGGCCAGTGATGGAGCTCTAGGAGCATCGTCGGCCGTCGCGCAGCTGTGGGGACAGGGGCACTGTCACGGGAGCAGCATCATGCCCCGGGCGTGACATCCCAAGTGTGACCCCCAGGGTGTGGCATCCCAGCTGTGACATGCCAGGTGTGTGACATGCAGGGCGGTGACCCAGCCAGTGCCTTTGAGATGAAGCGGGCGGGCGGGGCTCACCTCTGTCTTCTTGGGGCCAGGCTCGGCACGGCGTCTGTGCTCCAGCCTCAAGCAGGGATCCCCCGCGTGGTGGAAGAGGAGATCCAGCAGTGTCCAGGCTCTCGAGGCTGCTCTGCGCTTGGAGGCCATGGCTGTGGGGTGGCAGGGGTCATTGCCCAGCCCAGGCCCGTGGTAGCCCCCAGAGTCACCCCCCACCCGCAGGCTGCACGGCCCGGGGACACCCAGTGCGTGGGGCAGCTGGGAGTGGGCAGGGCCATGCCGGGATTCACTCTGGAAAGGAAAGCCTCTACAGGTGCGGAGATGGGATGTGCTCCAGGCATGGAAGTGCCCACCACTCTTCCAGCAGCTGAATTCCTAAATCCTCCAGCTTGCACCCAGAGCAGCCCAGCCAGGGTTTTCCTGCAGTGCTGGAAGGGCTGAATTAATCATTTTGAGTGGCAAGTGAGTGGGAGGACACTGTGGCCACTGGCTACCCCAGGAGGACTCCAGTCCCTCACCGCTACCCCAGGCTTCTGAGACCCCGGACTCAGAGACAGCCACTGGCCAGCTGACCCGTTGGACCATTAGCCCAACTGGCCAATCAGCCAGCTGACATCCCAGCTGCTGACCAGCTGACCCACTGACCAACTGGTTGACCAGTTGATCAATGAACCAATCAGAGACAGCCTGAGCTGGGAGCCAAACCTGCTGGCCAAGTGACCAATGGGTGGACTGCCCAAACAACCAGCCCCACTGACCCATGGACTGGACTACACTCAGCTCTCTGCCTGACCAACAACCAACCAACCAAACAACCAACCAACCAAAATCCAACCAACCAACCAACCTGTCCAGTCCCAGCCAGCTGGGGACAGGGTGTCATTACTTTGACATTTGTCAAGGTGGACCGCGGGGGCTGATAGTGCTGCTCTTCACCCTCAGACCCCTCAGTGAGCCCTGATGGCATGGGACTGTACTGAGCAGTGGCTGCCAGGACATGGCCTTGAGCGAGATGCCATGGGTTGTCCTCTCAACTCTCTCTGCGCACAGATGAGCCTGGTAGACAGCAAGCCCGGCCGCCACCCTCCTTTTCCTCCCTCGTGCTGCAGGGATTCCCTGACCCGAGTGGGCAAAAGTTTAAACTCCAACTGCACAGAAATAATAGCCCAGATTGCAAAAGCGCCCCAGCCCTGATTGCCGTGGGGTCGCGATAGCAGGGCAGCCCGCGGACCAGCAACTCATTAGCCAAATGGCCTGTGCTCCTCTGCCAAAGCCCGGGCAGGAGGAGGGAGGCCCAGCCCGCCGAGGCTGTCCAGGTGCTATGCAGCGTCCGTGAACCTTCACCCACTTTCGGGGACAGTTTCCCTTTTTTCTCAGGCGATCTCTGCGGCCTTTAGTCACATCTCGACTAAGTGTGTGAGGGCAATATCCGAGGGGCGTTTCCTTGGACTCTGTACCATTTATGCACAGCTTGATCCAAAAAGCCTTTGGTGGCCTGTGTGTCCCTGGAGAGAGACCAATTGACAAGTGCAGGACACACGCTTTGAATGGCTCCCACTGCCAAAGAGGGCAGGGATGGATGATATAGAAGGAATTCCTGGCTGGGAAGGTGAGGGAGGCTGGGACAGATTCTCAGTGCGGTGTGCCGCCCCGGATCCCTGGAATGTCCAAAGCCAGGCTGGACAGGGTTTGGAGCAGCCTGGGACAGCAGATGTCATATCTATGGCAGGGTGTGGAGCGATGTGTTTAAAATCCACCCCAACCCAGACCATGCTGGGATTATCACGAGTCCTCACTGTCTCCGGGGTGGTCGCTGTGCCAAACCCTCATCCCCCTGCAGTGAGCACCACTGGCAGCACCGGCATCCTCAGTGACTCCCACCAGCAGACCCTGGCGGTGCTCGCGGGCACAGGGGAGGGGACACAGCTGACTAAGGCTCGTGTGCCCCAGGCGTGGCGCGAGGACAGGCAGGCCACGGCTCTTATCGGCCGCCCCACGGCCTCTGCCCGCAGGCGGCGGCTGCTCCCCGCTTATGGCCGCACCGGCCGCGGGCAAGGGCGCGCCCGCCCGGGGCCGCCACCCGCGGCGCTCCTCAGCCTCGGGGGTCCCGGGGGCCTGGGCTCGGGCATGGAACGGGCTAGTGGCGCATTATTTACCACCGTTCCGTCCCGCACATCCGGCTGCACGGCGCCCCTCAGGGTGCCTCCGCCGCCAACTCTCGGTCCCTTCTGCACGGATCTCGCGTGAGTCGCGCCGCGCGCGCTCGCCAGGGCTCCTGCCGCCTGTGCCGGCACCGCGCCCCGCGGACGTTCTGGCGCCTCTCCTTGGGCCTGATCCCGCACAGAGCTCGGTCCCGCCCCACGGAGCGGTCCCGCCTCACGGGAGCGGTCCCGCCCACAGAACTCGGTCCCGCCCACGAACTCCGAGTCCCTGCCTCACTTGGAGCCCCGGTCCCGCCCACAGGAGCCTCGGTCCCAGCCCGCGAGCGGTCCCGCCTCCTGGGCGGTCCCTCGGTCATGGAGCTCCCGGTCCCGCCCACAGAACCCTGGTCCCGCCTCGCCGGAGCTCGGTCCCGCCTCATGGAGCTCGGTCCCGCCCACAGAACACCCGGTCCTGCCTCATGGGACCCCGTGTCGGCCTTTCATGGAGCTCCTGGTCCCGCTCATGGGAGCGGTCCCGCCTCTCTGAGTACTCAGTCCCGCCTCTTTCAGAGCCACTGGGTCCCGCATGGAACGGTCCCGCCTCAGGAAGCCAGTCCCGCCTGCAGGCCCGACCGTAGCCCGCCAGCTGGCCCCGCCTCGGTTCTCGGCTCCCGCGATTGGCCGCGCTGGCCCCGCGCTGCAGCGCGCGCCCTTGCAGCCGGCCGCGCCCTCGGCCCGCAGGCGGCTGCGCGCAGCAAGTGCCGGCCGAGGAGGTGAGGCCGTGCTGCCCGGCCCTCAACGACGCCCCCAGCGCCGCCGAGGCCCAGCTCGGCAGCTCCCGCAGAGATGAGTCAGGCTCCGAGCCGGGACCGCGGCAGCGCAGCTGGGGCCTGGGGGGACACCCAGAGACGCTGAGGGGGACACCGGAGCCTCGGGGACACCGGGCCTGGCCGGACAGAGCGAAGGCACCGGGCCTGGGGTCGGGCACAGCAGGCACGCGTGGAGGAGCGATAGGAAAGGCCTGGAGGAGCCGTCAGGTTTGGAGGCCTGGGAAGGTCTGAGGGGGGAACCTGGAGCCAGACTCAGCGAGCAGAGTCCTGGGGGAACTGGGACGTAGCCTGCTGGATGTGCAGCGCGCGCGTGTGCGAGGCAGAGCCGAGAAGGTGAGGGTTGGAAGGGATGGGCTGGGGAAGCTGCTCTGGCCCCCGGCTTTGCCGTAGGACAGCTGGGAGCCGGGGCGGTGCAGGGCCCAGGCCTGGAGCAGTGAGGAACAGGCCTGGACACCTCGGTTGGAGTTGGGATGGGGACCCGGGGTCTGCACATGCCCGCAGTGGGGGGCTCGGCAGATGGGGACATGTGCTGGGGTGGAAGGGACGTGAGACCCTCCCGACACGCCCCCGGCTGGGGGTGAGGGGGACAAAGGGGTGGCAGCAGCTGGGGCGGGAGCAGCTGCAGCAGCTGGCACAGGTGGCAGCAGGTGCCAGAGCACAGGCCCATTTGTGCTGGGGGTTTGGGGTGGGGGTGTGGAGGGAGCTGCCAGACTCCCATGGAGAAGCCTTCTTCGTGTTACACAGCCAGGGCCAGGGTTGGTTCCCTGCTGGAGAGCAGCAGACGCTGCTCCCTCTTTAAGGGCTGAAGGATTTTTCCTGTTCCTTGGCTCCTCGAAAACACCTGCAGCTGCTCCCAAAGCTCTCCAGAGGGACTGTGTGTGTTGGGCAGGCACTTCCCAGGTCCAGGTGATCCCATTGTCAGGAGCGTGGGACATGCCAGGAGATGCTTTTCCATCACTTCCCTACACTCTAAAAAACCAAACCCTCCCTTTCTCTGGTGCTGACCATCTCCCATCTCCTCCAGGCTAACCTGGTGGACCTGCAGAAGAAGCTGGAGGAGCTGGAGCTGGATGAGCAGCAGAAGAAGCCGCAAGCGCTTTCTGACGACCCAGAAAGCCAAAGTGGGGGAGCTGGAGGGGCATCGCAGGACTTTGTGAGGACCTCAGAGGCTGGGAGCTGTGCAATGGCGCAGGTGGTCACCAAAGTGCAGCACAAACCCTCAGGGCTCGTGCAGCCTTGGCGCGAAGGCGCGATAGGCACTGGGAATGCTGGGCAGCATCTGGAGCCCTCCCTGGCTCTCATGGGAGAGCTGGGTCTGCTGGATTTTCATTCTGGTTGCACTCTTCCTGCCACCTCACCTGTCAGGAGCAAGAGTCCCTGGCTGCTCCCAGCATGGGTTCTAGAGGGCACGAGTGGGGCTGCACTCCCAGTGAAGGAGGCAGACCCTGGGCTCCTAGAAAACTGGAGTTTATTTTTTTCCCAGTTCTGATGGACGAAGTGTCTGGAATTGGATCTCCTGAGGGATCTGCGGGTTGGTGGCTGAGGGAGGGCAGGAAGTGGCAGTGGGAAGGATGGGTTTGGCACACATCCCTCAGCCCCATTTTAACACATCCTCAAGCAGGGCAGCAGGCTCCTCCTCACACTTCGCCTACTTTGGGGAACATCTTTCCAGTGCTTGTGCTGCCACCCAAGTAGAAAATCAGGAGCTGCCTCTTCTGCCTGCTGGGAGGGCTGATAGCTGGCAGGAGCAGCATCGAGCACTGCTCTGCCTCCTCCAGTGTCTCCCTCCCTCCGCGAAATGATCAGGGAGGCATGGTTTGCTGGAAGGGGCCTCACAGCTCATCCAGTTCCATGGGCGGGGGCCTACCTTTCCAGCCTGGGTGTTTCCTCCCCACTCTGCCCCTAGACCCCATGTGGAGCCCTCAAAAAAGCCGCCGTTCGCTCGTGGCAGAACCTTCACAGGGCTTTTTTCTTTTTCTGTGGTTTCCCTTGATCTTGAAGCACCTTTCTCGCTTACCTCAGAGCTTGTGAAAATGGTATTCTGCCTGCTGACTCCAGGGCTGAGGTCAAGCTCCTGGCTTCGTCTTTTCCGGGCGTGTCCGGTAGCAGTCCCGGCTCAGCTCCCAGCGCTGAGCTCTCCCTCTCTGCCTCCAGCATGTGGAATCCCACCTGGATGGGGCTGGAGAGACCTCAAATCCCACCTCCAGGAGCCATCTTCCTGCCATGGCCAGGGACACCTCCCACTGTCCCAGGGACTTCCAGGAGCCACTAGCTGCCAGGGTCTCACCCACTCCTGCCAGGGTGAGTCCCACATCCCACTCCATCCCTGCTCCCTTGGCAGTGAAACCATTCCTGTGCGCTGCCATCCTTCATGTTAATCTGCAAATGGGAAACAAAATTCTGCTCCAAAGCAGCACCTTGAAGTTCTCTCTACCTTCCCAGCACTCAGAGCTGCTCCCTATCAATGCTTTCTACTCTCCAGGAGTCACACCTCCCCTGTTTTTCTCTCTCTTGGCAGTTGATCCATTTTGGAAATCAAGCCAGCCTTTATCAGGAACCAGATCATCCGGGAGCTGCAGGTAAGGTGCACAGAGTGCACCTCCCCGTGACATCGTGGAGGCTTCTAAGTGGAGCCTTCTACAGCGATGGGGAGATCTCCATCTGCATGGAGCACATGGTGGTGTGAGCCTGCCCTGCCCCTCCCAGCCCCCTCTCCTGCCCTGGGCCACTTTGGCTTGGCCTCCTTTCTCCCAAGCTGGGAGCCACACATTCCCTGCTCAGGCAGGAATGAGGGGACAGCAGCTTTTGAAGGGGGGGGGGAAAAGCAGAGGTTGCAGCTGGCCAAACGGAAATGTTGCCAAGCCACTGCTCTGGATGAGCCTGCTGGGAGGCTCTGTGAACGTATTCTGTTGTTAAGCTGGTGGGAAATGACGTTACTTCACCTCCAAACCAGCATTTCCACTGATGGAAGGGAAGCAAAGAACCAACAGTGAGAAGCAGAGCTGGTAAAACCAGTTTTCAATGATAAATCTGAGCTCAGATCACCAGATCTCCTTTTGGCTGAAAAGGAGCGTGCTCAGTGTTGTTCACCCACCACCTGCTGCCCTGTTTTCCCTGGGAATTGCTGTGTTGGTCACCCCATGTTCTATTCTAGATGTAGCCCTTGGACGCTGAAAGCAGTCACAACTCCTGAGGAAATCCTAAAAGTCAGCATACAGCAGTGAGGCTGGGGCTGCTCAGGCTCAGGGGATTTACAGCAGGGAGCCTGGGAACAATGCCTGCTGCTCAGCTAAATTCTCAAACCTTGGGGACTGCACTTTCCTGGGCCAAGAGGCTAGAGCAGAGGGGAAACATTCCCAACCCCTTTCCCACCTCCAGCCCTCCCTCTGATAAGTTGGCTTCACTGGGAGATCTGGGGAGAGTTTTGCAGAGCACCCAGATGGAATTGGGGATAAACTGCAAACCCTGAGGGACAAGGGCACAGGGGCAGTTTCCCTGCTGAGGGGCAAGCTGTGCCCCAGTCTTCCTGCTCTCAGCAGCCTTTTGCATCCCCCAGGTTCTGAGGGGCCTGGCCTCATCTAAGTGGGAGAAGCACCCAAATTGTGCACAGAGGTGAGAGCAGGGGTCTCTGAAACTCCTGTGCCTGTGAAAGAGCCACAGGATTACCCCAGCCTCCTCTTTCATCTTCTCCCAGATGTGAAACCCTCCAACATCCTAGTGAATTCCCTGAGGGGGAGATCAAGTCAGGATTTCAGTCATGGCAGTTCTATTGACTCCATGGCTAACCTTTAGAACCTGCATGTCTGTAAGTTCCTTCCAGCTGGGAGTTTTCTTAATGAAGCCTGTACTCTGTTTCATCCCCATCTGTTCACAGGGACATTTCCCACTGTCCAGGTGCTCCAAGCCCTGCCCAGCCTGGCTTTTAGCACGCCCAGGGATCCAGGGGTGCCACAGCTTCCTGGGGACCTTGTGCTAGGGTCTGCCCCACCCTCCCAGGAAGGATCCTGAGGTCTTGTTGCTCTCCTGTATTTGGGGAAGTACACCAAGTGCAGTTATAGCAGACAGGGCTATTTAAAACTCATATCCCTGCTCCTTAGTCCTGGCTCCAAGCTGCCTGTGGACAAGCCAGTGAGGATGACTTGTATGGATTACTTGGTTTCTAATTTTTTTGTTTTATTTGCCATAGTTTGTAAGGATTTTCTGCTTCTCTGATTCCCTTTAAAGTGCTTAGAATGAGTGAGCAGAAAATACATTTTATGGGATAAGCAGTTCCTTAGATTTCAGCACACAGGTATGTTTTTTAAATTTTGCTGGATGTTCCAGACTCCACACACAAGTAGCTGAGAATGTTGCTGAGCTTGGGGAGGTGGACAGATGCTCCAAGTGCTTTTTCATCACCTCTTTCTCTTTTCATCCCCTTTGCACATGACGACTGTCCTTTCCCTGAGAGCTGCCATGGAGAGGTTTTTGGATGTCACAGAATTCCAGAATGGTTGTGGGGAGCGAATCCCATCCAGTCCACTTCTCAAGTGAGGGACACTTCCCACCATCCCCAGCTGCTCCAACCCCAATGTCCAACCTGGCCTGGGGTGCACTGCTAGGGATCCAGGTGTACCATACATTAAGCCTGCACCTTGTTAGGCTGCCTGTACCCTCCCAGCCAGGGTCTCTTCCTACATTCCTCTGTTCTGCCCTCTAGCAGTGGGAAGCTATTCCTAGTGTCTCTGTCCTTTGGGTCCAGTGTCCTTCTCCCAGTCCCCTTTGGAGCTCCTTTTTGAGCACTGGGTCTGAGTCTGAATGCATACAGAGATATCAAGGCCTATTATCCTGTAGCTCCCATGTTCCTGTGTCCTGGGGGTCAATATGCTATAGGTGTTCCTGCAGCCCTGGGGATCCATTATCCCCATTCTCAGTGCTATTATCCCTATTCCTAGTGCTCCTCTGGGATCCATTATCCTCTTCCTAGTGCTTATTATCCTCTCTTCCCAGTGCCTCCTGTGGATCCACATCCCTCCTATGCTATCCTCACTCCCAGTGCCCTGGGATCCATTATCCCCCTTCCCAGTGCTACTATTATCCCCTTCCCAGTGCCTCTGGGATCCATTATCCCATTCCCAGTGCCATTATCCCCATTCCCAGTGCCATATCTCCTATTCCCAGTGCCTCTGATCCATTATCTCTACCCTATGCTTATTAGAGTCTCCATTCCCAGTGCTCTGTGCTACTACCCCACTCCCAGTGCCTGTACCTTTATCCTGTCTACTTTTACTCTAATCTCCTCCTAGTGCTGTTATCCTAGTCCCAGTGCTATCAATTCCTATTCTAGTGCTGTTAACTGCACTCCGCCTTCCCCTTTGCCTCCCATTCTAGTGCCCTGGGTTCCATTACATTCCCTATCTTGTGTGCCCTGGCCCATTACTCCCATTCCCAGTGTGCTCCTGGGTCTCAGCTGGCCCCCATTCCCAGTGCCCTTTTTCCCCCATTCCCTTTCCCCCCATTCCCTTTTCCCCATTCCCTTTGTCCCCCTATCTCCTCTTTGTCCTCCTATTCCTCTCTCTTTTTGTCCCCTCTGCATTCCCTTTGTCCCCCCCCATTCCCTTTCCCCCATTCCCCCTATATTCCCTTGTCTCCCATTCCTTGCTCCCCCCCATTCCCTTTGTCCCCCATTCCCTTTCCCCCTCTGACCCTTTTTCCCCCATTCCCTTTGCCTCCCATCCTGTCTCCCATTCCCTCTTTGTCCCCCTCTCATCTCTCTTTTGTCCCCCTCTATTCCTCTTCTTTTGTCCCCCTCTTCATCTCCTTTGTCCCTCTCTCGACTTTTTAGAGTCCTCTTCTATTCCTTTGTCCTTCATCTTTGTCTCCCATTCCCTTTGTCCTCTGCATTTCTTTGTCCCCTCTATTCCTTTCTCTATCTCTCTCATCTCTTTCCGTCCTCCTCCTCTCATGTCTGACGCCTCAAGAGTCTCCATGCCTCTGCAGTGGCACAGAGACCATCAGTGCCCTGTCTGGAGCATGGGGGCTGTTGCCAGGAGCTGCCTGACTGAAAGGCACCCAATCCCCCCTGCTGTGGACTCCATGAATCACACTTCATTTGCCCAGATTTGCATGGGAGGAGAGTCCCTGAAGATTCAAATAGCCCCCAGTGACTCACAAAGCATAGGGGCTGAAAATCACAACGCCCATGGGGCATTGAGGTGGCCAAATGAGGCTGCAGAGGAGCCTGGGCTGGGGAGAGCCTGCTGATGGAGTGAGCACGCACACAGGTTTGTGTTCAAAATGGGAGACCAGTGATGGGCTCTGGGGTCTGTTGAGACTAGCCCCTCCCAGCCAGATGGGCCCCGTGGCTCTTTGTTGTTGCTCCTCCCACTCCCTCAGGCTCAAGGTTCCTCTCTTTTCAAGAGCCTGTCAGAGCTCCCCTTTTCATTAGGCTACCCAAAAGAGCACCAGAGTCTCCAGGGAGGCCCTGTTGGACAAGCCTTGGGAGCAGAAGGTTTCATGCTGCCAGCCAGCCAGAGAGATGGCCCATGCCTGTCCATCTCAAACTGGGAAATAAATCTGACCCTGAGTTGCATGAACTGCCCTTGGATTCTGATTTCAACTGTGACTCACTCCTGGAGCTGCCTCTGCCTCCCAGCAGAGCTCCCCAAGTTAGGTTTTTCACCCCAACCTGAGCCCTGAGCAGCCTCAGCACACCTTTTGTGTCGTAAAGCCACCCCAGGCCACTTGGGATGGACACCAGGCCCGCCATGGCCATCTTGAGCTGCTGATCACACTGCTAATGAGGTATAATGAGGTGGCTGTTAATGAGGTGGGTGTTAATGAGGTGGTGCTTGTCTTCCCAGGGCTCTGCTGGGATTTTCCTGTTTTCCTGCCTGCTGAGTCAGGTGGGGATCTGGGGCTTGGTCAGTCCTGAATCCCAGGATGGCTTAGTTGAAGGACCTTTAAATCCCATCTTGGAGACTTCCCTCATCTCCAGGCTGCTCCAGCCTGCCCTTGGGCACTGCTAGGGGATCCCAGGGCAGCCACAGCTGCTCTTGGGAATTCCATCTGTGTCCCTCCCACTCACAGAGGCCCTTTCCTGCAACTGCATTCAAACCTCTCCCTCCTTCAGGCTTGAGGGGCTATCCCCGTCCCACCCCAGGCTTCAAAGGCCAGCCTCCCAAGCAGGTGGAAAGGGTGAAACAGTACTTGGGATTGTTCCATCAGCCATGGCATGGCTGAGCTGGGATTTATGAGGTTGATTTCAGAGGGACTGGTGACTGGAGTCAGCAGGAAGGGTTTTCCCTGGCTGGAGAAGCAGGAGGATGAGGAGGATGAGAGTGGTCAGAGCACAGCTCCCCACTGCAGCCATACCTGATTTTTGGCACAGCAACATGAGTGCGGTGAACCCCTTTTTCCTTCTCTCCCACAGCCTCCTCCCAAGCCGCTGCCAAGAGTCTTCACACAAGATACTTCCAGGAGTTTGTAACAAATGGTGAGGAATTCATCTGTTCCCGACAACAGCAGCCCACTCCCCGTGTTCTGCCTGATCTCCCTCCCTGATCCCACTGTGCTGGCAGCTCCGCCTGGGAAGGGCTGGAATAAAAGCAGTTTCTTTGTGGGGCTGCTGGAGCAGGATCCTCTGTGCCTCCTCAAACCTGAGCCTGGCGTGGGATGTGGAGCAGATCCGCTGAGTCACCCTGGTGGCACAGGGACACCTGAAGGTGCTGCCAGAGATTGAGTTATTAAGCAAAAATCCCTCTACTCTGCATGCCGGGCTTTAGGCTTTTTCTCCATTTGCAGTAAGCACAGTTTGTCCCCAGGCTGCAAGGGATGATCCCTGGATCCTGAGGGGGCTTTGGGTGAAGCTGGAGCTTCTCCAGCCTCATTCCCACAAGGAATCTCATATCATTGGCTTCACTCTCTCGCTCTTCTCCTATTTCAGCTGCATCAAAACCCAGCAGAACGAAAGCAGATCTGGAAGATGCTGATGGTGAGTGGGAGAGGATTTTGCTGCTGCACTGGGCTGGCACCAGCTCTGCCAGGCTGCTGCCCCATCCCTCCCGCTCCAGGAGGCCGAATTGCCAGGATGAGGCAGAGGGAGGGCTGGAGCCTCTGACCCAGGGGCAGAGCCTGATCTCTGCTGATCCTGCCCAGACCCTCTGCTGGGACAAACCTGGCATGCTCACCTGGGTAGTGGGTGCCACTGGGGATCCCAGGCCAGTGCTCTCACCCCAGGGATCCACTGAGGGGGGAGATTCTGGGGGTTCAGGTGAGACCCCACCTGCAGAGCTGCCCACAGCCCTGGGACCCCAAAATAAGGAGGCTGGAGCTGCTGGAAGAGCCCAGTATGGGAATCCAGGGATGTTGCAGGGCTGGAGCTCCCTCTGGGGACATCTGGGAGAGCTGGGGAGGAGAAGGATCTGAGAGAGTTTCCAGAGCCCCTCCAGGGTCCTGGAAAGAGACCCTAGGAGAGATGAGAGGACTGGGGACGGGGGGTGGAGGGACAGGGCGACAGGAATGGCTCCCACTGCCAGAGGGCAGGGCTGGGTGGGATTTTTGGGATGGAATTCCTCTCGGGAGTGGTGGGGCAGTCCCGGCACAGGTACCCAGAGCAGCAGTGGCATGCTGGATCCCTGGCAGTAGCACCTTTAGGCTGGGCAGGGTAGGCTGTGGGATACCTGGGACTCAGTTCCTCTCTGTGGTGGGAGCAAATAGTCCTCTAAATCCTCTTTTCCCCTGCCTCTGGCCGCGGCACTCAGGATCTTTCCCTCTCTCTCCAGGCCACATCCCACAGCACGAGGCCGGTTTCTGAGCAGTTCCTGACCGTGGTGTTTTTCTGTGCTTGCAGAGCCACACGCTCATCAAGCGCCTGAGGTGGAGGAGGTGGATTTCGCGGGCTGGCTGTGCCGGACGCTGCGGCTCAACCAGCTCCAGCACTCCACCTGAGCTGCCGTGTGACTGCCGGCTCCTGCTGCCTCCGGCACTGCTTCCTCCTCCTCCCAAGCGCCGCCGCTGCTCCTCCTCCCCTCCAGCGCCAAAGTGCCCGGGTCTCAAGCCGCGGCTCCACGAAGTGGCTCCAGGTGCGCTGGAGCCCCCAGGGCTGGGCTGGTGGTTCCAGGTCTCTTTGCGGCTCTCGGAGCCTCTGACACTCTGGGAATCGTGGTGCTGCTTATGTTGGCTGATTTTTTCCTTTATTATCTGGGGTTTGTTTTGGCTCTGGCTTTGGAAATGTGTTTTCACTCGGGACATGAGGAGAAGCAGATGGAGTGTGTGTGAGATGCTTCACACCTCCTCTGCTGCTTTTTCTCTCTGGGATGGGAGAATCAGTGGGATCAGGGAATGGGAAAACTGCCTAGGGTGGCCCAGGAGCAGTGGCACTGTCCTGCCTGGGGTCCCGGCTAGCTCTGCTGGCTCCCGCCTGGGGCAGAGCTGAGATCTGAGCTGAGATCGCTGTTTGCCTCTGCTTGCTTCTTAAAGGGTTCTCATAAAGCCTGGCCTTGTCCTGCACTCATTGGCTGTTCAGGGATGAAATGGGATGAAATGGATGGGATGGGGATGGGATGGGATGGGGATGGGATGTGATGTTGGGGATGGCTCTGCACTTTTCTGTAGTCCAGCTGAGGGAGAGGTGGATTTTCCTTCTCTGGAGAGGTGGAGCTGAGCCCAGGACAGTCCCTGTCCTGATCCCATGCACAGGGAACCCTCCACCTGCATTTCCTCTCCACGCTTGCATTTCTCTCCAGGCTTGCATTTTCCCTCTCCACTCTGCTGTTTTCCCTCCACGCTGCATTTCCTCTCTAATTTGTATTTCTCTCTCTCTCCAGGCTGCATTTCTCCAGGCTGCATTTCTCTCTTTCCCAGGCTACTTCCAGGCTGTGTATCCCCTCCAGGCTGCATTCTCTCCACTCTGCATTTCCCTCTCTCCACTCTGCATTTCCTCCACCTACTTCTCTCCATTCTACCCCAGATTTCCCACCTCCTGCATTTCTCTCCACTTGCATTTCCTCCACTCTAGTATTTCCAGGCTGCATTCTTCCACTCTTGCATTTCCTCCAGTCTGCATTTCCCCTCCATTCTGCATTTCCTCCAGGCTCTGCATTTCCCCTCTCCACTCTGCATTTCCCTCCAGGCTGCATTTCCCTCCACTCTTGCATTCTCCAGGCTGCATTTCCCCTCCACTTTGCATTTCCTCCACTCTTGCATTTCATTCTTGCATTTCCTCCATCTCTGCATTTTCTCCATTCTGCATTTCCACTTGCATTTCCTCCAGGCTGCATTTCCCTCTCGCTTGCATTCCAGGCTGCATTCTCCCACTTAGTACTTCCTAGGCTGCATTTCCTCCAGGCTGCATTTCCTCTCCAGGCTGCATTTCCCCTCTCCACTCTCTGCATTTCCCTCTCTCCACTCTGCATCTGCAGGCTGCATTTCCCCTCAGGCTGCATTTCTCCCTCCTCCACGCTGCATTTCTCTCCACTTCCCCTCCATTCTGCATTTCCCCTCTCCAGGCTGTGAGATTTCTCCAGGGCTGCATTTTTCTCTCTGGCTGCCTTCCCAGCCCATCCCAGGGGTGGCCTCTTCAGCCATTGTGGAGGTGGGCCAAGCCCAGGACTCTGTTGGATCGGCACAGGGCTGAACCACACCCTGCATCCCAGTCCTGCAAGATTGTCCCCTGCACTGTCCCTCCCATCCAGGACCTTTTGCAGCCCCTCCCTTCCCACCACGTGCATTTTGTGAATTCATTCCCCCATCTCCCCTCACGCGCGCGGATTTGGCAACCTGAGTCTGTGAGGATTCTGGGAAGCCTAAGTGGGAATATTTCTGGTGCTCCTTTTTCTGGTTTTTTGGGGGTTTTGGCTGGCAGCTCCCATCCTGCCTGCCTCTGGGGTCCCACCTCTAGCAGCTCCCCAAAATTAACGAACCCCAAATCCCTCACTTTTCCTTCTTTGCCTTTTCCAGCACTACACCTGCCTCAGCCAACATCCTCATGAGGAGACACCTCCACTCTTTTAGGGGACACACACCTTTGGGGGAACACCCCAGACTTTTAGGGTCTGTGCTCAGCTCAGCTCCGGCCTCCAGCCTGGAGCTCGGGGTGCTCCTTTAGTGGTGGATTTTGGCCTCTATTTGCTGTGAGGGAAATTGGGAAGATTCTCTCTCAAGTTTTGGGCTATTTTCCATAAATTTTGGTGCTGGATTTAGGAGGAGGAAGAGGAGGAAAAAGCAGGATGCAGCAGTTTGGTGGTGCAATTAATTTTCCATGTAACCTCGATTATTTCTATCATGGGTCGAGTTAGAGAAAATACAAATAAAACGGCACTTCTACATTTCCAGGCGGTTTCTCTCCTCGGTTGTGGCTCAGCCGTGGGTCTTTAACCCTTTGAGCTGGAATTCCAGCCGGGAACGCTGGGATGCTGGACAAGCTTGCCTCCAGTGGGAAGCCAGAGACACCCAGAATTATCCTGGACATCCCAAGGAATCCAAAGACCAAAAATCCAGCTGGGAAATATTTAGGGCAGGTGTGAAAAATATTGAGGGGTTTTTCGATATTTGGGGTGAGCAGGAGCTGGGTGAAGCTGAAAAATCTAAATTGCTTCTCCAAAATGGGGAAAATATTTTGCATTTTGCTGTGACGATCTAGTGACACTGTTAATCGGGCCATCGATCCCAGGCTCCCTGCAGTGGCACTTTGGGGTTCCATGGTGCCATCCCAAATTCCAGGCTCTCTGCAGTGGCATTTTTGGGGTTCCACGGTGCCATCCCCCAATCCCAGGCTCCTGCAGTGGCACTTTTGGGGTTCCATGGTAGCCATCCCCAATTCCAGGCTCTTTCTGGGAAATTTTGGGGGTTCCTGGTGCCATCCCAAATTCACAGGCTCCTTTCTTTTTGTCCTGTGGTACAATTCCAGGCTCTGGGGACATTTTTGGAGGTCCCATGGTGCCATCCCCAATTCCAGGCTTTTCTGGGACATTTTTAGTTCCATGGTGCCATCCCCCAAATTCCAGGCTCCTTCTTTGGGGGTTCCATGGTGCCATCCCCAATTCCAGAATCCTTCTGACACGCTTTTGGGGGTTCCCTCGGTGCCATCCCAAATTCCAGGCTCCTTCTTTTGGGGGGTCCTGTGATATCCCCAATTCCTGACTTTTTCTTGGGACATTTTTGGGGTCCCATGGTGCCATCCCAAATTCCAGTGCTCCTTTCTTTGGGACGCTTTTTGTTCCCTGGTGCCATCCCCACTCCAGGCTCCTTCTTTGGGGGTCCTGTGATGCTATCCTCAAATTCCGTGGCTTTTTCTTTGGGACATTTTTGGGGTCCCATGGTGCCATCCCAAATTCCAGGCTCCTTCTTTTGGGGGTCCTGTGATGGTACTCCCCACCCAGGCTCTTTTTGGGACATTACTTTGGGGTTCCCATAGTGCCATCCCCAATGCCAGGCTCTTTTTTGGGACATTTTTGGCTGCTCCCATAGTGCCATCCCCAATGCCAGGCTCTTTTTGGGACATTTTGGGTTCCCATAGTGCCATCCCCAATGCCAGGCTCTTTTTGGGACATTTTTGGGGGCCCATGGTGCCATCCCCACCCAGGCTCCTTCTTTGGGGGTTCCATGGTGCCATCCCCAATTCCAGAATCCTTCTGACACATTTTGCCAGTCCCATGGTGCCATCCCAATTCCAGGTTCCTTTTAGTTCCATGGTGCCATCAATTCCAGAATCCTTCTGACACATTTTAGTTCCATGGTGCCATCCCCAATTCCAGGCTTTTTCTGGGACATTTTTGGGGGTCCCACGGTGCCATCCCAAATTCCAGGCTCCTTCTTTTGAATCCTGTGGTGCCATCCCAAATTCCAGGATCCTTCTGGTCCATTTTTGGGGGTCCCATGCCGCGGTTCCCTGACTCCAGGCTCCTTTGGGGATCCTGGTTTGTTTTTTCCTCCGGTGTTTTTGGGGTCCCCCGGGCTCCTGGGGTGCCCGGGTTGGACTCTCTGCCCCCCTGGGAGCTGCTGTGCCAGGTTTTGGTGATGCCAGCTGGGAATTATAGGGGGTCCTGCGAGGTGACCATGGCAGGATTTTTGCGCAGGGAGGAAAGGCGGATCCCCAACTGCTTTGTTTTTAGGGTGCAACGATTGGGGGCGGGTCGCTCCTCCCCCACCCAGCTCACACTGAGTGAGGAGGATTTCGGCTCCTCAGTGCGGGGGGGCACTCTGGGGTCTCATATTTTGGCCGGGGCAAAGCGAAAGCAGCCGGAGCCGGGCGCGCTCACCCCAAACCCCACAAAACCTCAGTCCCCACTCAGCCCGCCTCTGCCTCAGTTTCCACCTGCTCCACGGGGTTCATGTGACCCCAACCCTGCAAAACCGCCCTGGGGTAAATGCGTACAGGCGCGGGCGAGGAGCTGGAGCCGGGTCATTTAAGGCAAAAAAGGAAAAAGGGGGAAATCGCAGAGAGCCGAGCGTGGAACGGACCCGGGGCTGATCCGCGCTTTGCTTTCTCTCGCTTTAATTCAATTAACCCCCGAATGATCATTAATTCCAAATCCACCCCAAAACCTCCCGGGATTGCAGCTAGTCACAGCCCCACCCGCGTGGGGACGCCGCGTGTCGCTTGAGTGTTCCCGAGTGTCCCCGTGTCGCAGGCGCCCCCAAGCGCGACCTTGGGGGCCGGGGACGCCGACACGCGGCCACGCGGGAGGTGACGTGGAAAGGGAGGGAGGCGCCCGAGTGGGTCTGGGGCGTGGGGAGGTGACACGCGGGGCGTGACCCGTGGGGAGGTGACACGAGTGGGCATTGGGGAGCACGGAGGTGCCCGTGGGTGACACGTGCGTGGGGTGACACAAAGGGGCTCAAAGAGGCGCTGGGTGGGGACACGAGAGGGTTTGGGGCACCAGGGTGACCCAGTATGGGGACTTGGGCTTCGTGGGGACACGAGTGGGGTCTGGGGTCCTGTGACAGGCAGTGGGAGGTGGCCCATGATGTGACACATGAGTGGGTCTGGGGTCTCTGTGACATCCGAGGAAGAGGTGACACGCTGGGTGGGTCTGGTGTCTGTCTCTGTGTGTGTGACAGTGTGGACAGAGTCTCGAGGAGAGGTGACACCGTGTGACACGCACGTGGGCTCTGGTCTGCGCGTGTGACACTCCGGCAGGGGGAGGTGACACTGTGTGACACGCGTGGGTCTGGTCTGTGTGACACCCGGCAGGGGGAGGTGACACGAGTGGGTCTGGGGGTCTGTGTGCGTGTGACACCCGGGCAGGGGGGAGGTGACACGCGTGGGTCTGGGGTCTGTGGCTTGTGTGACACTCCGGGCAGGGGGAGGCGGACACGCGGGTCTGGGGGTCTGTGTGTGTGACACTCCGGCAGGGGAGGTGACACCAGACACGCGGGTCTGGGGTTCAGCGTGCGGGACACCGGCAGGGGGAGGTGACACGCGTGGGTCTAGGGTCTGTGTGCGTGGACACTCCGGGTAGGGGGGAGGTGACACGCGTGGGTCTGGGGGTCTGTGTGTGTGACACCCGGTAGGCGGGGGAGGTGACACACGCGTGGGTCTGGGGGTCTCTGTGTGTGACACTCGCACGGGAGGTGACACGCGTGGGTCTTGGGGGTCTGTGTGCGTGACACTCCGGGCAGGGGGGAGGTGACACGCGTGGGTCTGGGGTCTGTGTGTGTGTGACACTCCGGGCAAGGGGGAGGTGACACCGTGTGACACGCGGGTCTGGGGTCTGTGTGTGACACTCCGGGCAGGCGACACGTGACACGCGTGGCTCCGCGCGTCAGTGGCTACGGGGGCGCGGACCGTCCCACTCTGCGCGGGGGCCGGGGGTCTGCGGTCCCTCCGCGGGCTGCTCCCGCACGCGGGCTCCCCCGAACCCCCCTGTCGGTGCCGTCCGCGCTGCTCGGCCGGAGGGCGGCCAGGCCCCGCGGGGGCGGCGGGCGGGGCGGCGCGCGCCCTTTACGAGCGGGGGCGGCCCCGGCCGGAGCAGGAAGGGAGCTGCATACGGCCTCGGCGAGCAGCTCCCGCGGGCGGCTCAGAGCCTGCTCCCGCCCGCCCGCACGGCCCGGCCCGCCCGCCTCGGCATCGGCGCGGCCTGCTCCGCTCGCCCGGACCGCTCGGCCCCCGCCCGGTACGGAACTGAGGGGTGGGCGCGGAACGGGGGAGGAGGGGGTCGCGCATGGTGGGGGTGGTTCAGGCCTGACTCCCCCTCCTCCCCGGGGGTAGTGGGGGGAGTGGGGTGGCGCGAGTCGCTGTCCGTCGCGGGTGGGGCCTCCCCACCTCCGCCCCCTCCGCATACGCTGCCACCGGGCCGGGCCGTGCTGGGGGGCCGCGGGGGCAGCAGGCTGGGAGCGGGGAGGAGCTAGAGCGCGGCGCGGGGTTGCTGGGAGCTGTAGTCCCCGGCGGCGCTGCGCCGTAGGTGCCGGTGGGCGCGCGGACTGCGCTTCCCATCGGCTCGCGCGCGCTCGGCGAGCGGGAGGCGTGTTGATGGGCAGCGGGCGGGGCCAATTGGGCGCGCTCCTCCGCCCCGCGCGCCCGCCCCGCCCGCCGCCGCCCGGCCCAATGGCGGGCGCCGCGGGAGTGGCCGGGGACGGGCGCGGCGGGGCCTGCGCCCCCTCAGCCCGGCCCCGGCGACCCCCGCCCGCTCCGGCCCCGCCGCTACCCCTCGCCCGCGCCTCCGCCGCCGCGGGCCGCCACCGACACCCCACCCCCTTCCTCCCCTCAGCGCCCCTCGCCCCCTGCCTCCCCCGGCTCTCCATTGCGGCGCCGCCCGCCCGGGGAAGGGGTGGGGTCGTGGCGCCCGGCCAAGGCTCCCTGTGGGCCCCTGCGGGGGCGCGGGCTCGGGCCGGCGGCGGGGGAGGCCGGTCTCGGGCAGGGTCCCCGGGGCCGCGTGGGGAGCGGCCGGGCCGCGCCGTCCCCGCGCACCCTGTCGTTGCCGGCTGGGGGCGCGGGCCCGGCCCTGCCTGCTCTGCTGCGGCTCCTGCGCGGCCTGGCTTTGTACACCCCCCCTTCGGCTTGTCCCTTATCTCCCCCCCGGCCGGCTGCGGGCAGGGGGGCCGCGGTGATAATCCGCGGGGTTGGGGCGCTGCTGCCCGGAGGAGCCCGGCGGGATAAGCCTCCCCCGCGGGACTGCAGTGCAGCAGCGGGCTTCCGGCCTGAGGGCAGCATCCCTTGGTCCTGCCAAAACATTCTAGGGACCCGGCAGTGCCTGCTCGTCATCGTCCCCCACTGCGGGGAGCGGGTCAGGTCGAAAGTGCCGTGACACAGCCGAGGCGCTCGCCCTGCCCCCTTTGGCAGGCCGAGCGACAAAGTCACGGACACACGGCTGGCACTGCCAGGGAAAGGCTCTGTTCCAGGAGTGAAAAGTTGGTTTGTGAAGCTGTGTGGGAGGTTGGATATCGTGGAAAGGTCCTTTTGAACTGGAGAAATTCCCCAGGGAATGGTCCTGGCTCCAGGAGCACCTGGCCAAGGCTGCCACGGTGGGATTAGTGGGCTCGGGGAGCTGTGCTGGCTGATCCCTGTGGGTCCCTTCCAGCTGAGGTTACTCCATGGAAAGCCCTGAGACTCGGGCAGCACCAGCAGAAAACGTGTGAATCCCAGCCGCTGTGTCGAAAGCAACAGTTCCTGCTGTACAACCCCTCCGACGTGACTGCTGGGCCCTGCCTGGCTCTCGGTGTTCCCGCCTCCTGCAGACCCTCGGCCGCAGGGCAGGGCGGCTTTGGGCAGCCAAAGTTTCTTTGGCCTCAAGGACTCTTGGTAAGAGTTCGCTGCCGGTCCCAGTTCAAGAGCAGCCGCTCCGGGGCTGTTCAAGTTGTCCTGCCTATCGAACCATAACTTATATAATAACTGTTTTATGGACATGGGGAGAGAAAGGTTCTGCCTGGAAGAATTTACAACCTAATGAGGGTTGAAGTTGTGCTCCAGCGTAGCAACGGAGCTAAAAGGTCATCGTGGCTTTCCAAAAGTGTTTGGGGTGCTTGGTGGTGGTATTTTTCAAGGAATTGTGTGATTTCTCAAGGGTTCTGCCAGTCCTGGCTGGAAATTGCAGCGTGTGGGCTCTTCTGAGGCTGAGCAGGAAGAGCCGGGCTGGCTTTAATTCTGATGGTTTTGCTGGAGTTGTTGGATTTCAGCTACTTTAGTAAAAGAGACCGAGAGAGAAACTGAGGAGTTTATTAGAGAGGAGCCTTTCTTGTTTAATATTCATTCTGGCCCCTGTTTAGGCTTGTTCTGGTGAAAAGAGGGAGTGAAGAGTGCTAACCCAAACACGGGGTGAGATGGTGGGATTTTTCCACCAAGCCCAATTGCTTCCAGTAACTCCAGGAGGGTTTTGCAAGGCAGGAGCTCTTAATAAATGTGGTGGTGAATGAAAGTTGTTCTTCACTTTGCTGCTCTGCAACTCTTCCTCTGCCTTTTTTTAATTATTAATAGTTTTTACTCATATTTCATCTCGTGGCCGTGGGTCTGGTGGAGATCTTCAGCTGTGGCTTCGTGAGGGGCTTTGCTCTGTGGAGGAGCTGGGTGGAATTAATTGGCACGGGAGGGTTCCCTTCGTGTTTGGTGACTTTTGGAAGCAGAATTCAAAAGTACCCAGTTGTTCTCCCAGCGTGGGAATTTGGATGTGGGCACGGGACGCAAATGAGGGGTGAAATTTATGCTGCCATCGAGGCTCTGTGGTGGTTTGGGTGCTCCTGTCTCCCTTCAAAACCTTATTTTGGGATCCAATGCCGAGCTTAGACTGCAGGATCGAGTCCCACCCAAAAACTCTGAAATCCCAGGTCCGCGTTTGAGACTGAGTCTAAATGCTTGGGAACTGTGGTTTAATCCTGATTAAAACTGACACTCGAGGGTTTTCTCCCCGTCTCGGGATGCTGAGTTTTTGGGAGATGAGCTTGTGTGGCGAACAATTAGACCCCGGCTCGTTATCTCTCCTAGCCCAGGCAACACAAACAGTTGCTTTAACTACGCTCTCAACCAGCCTTAACCTCAAATTCGAGCAGACCGGTGCCAGTCTGTAATTAAAACCTTTTGACGAGCAGAACTCGGGGAAGGGGAGGAAGATAGGCAGTGTCTGGGATAAGAGAAGCGTTTATCCCCAATCCAGACTGGTTTTTGATCCAGGCTGGTGCGCCGGTACCTGTGCCTGCAGCACAGAGGAGCTCTGGCAGGACATCAGCGGGGAGTAAACGAGGTCAGGTGCAAGGCTGGGTCTCGTGCTGGTGGCCGGGGCCGATTGTTCCTCGCCCAGCCCCCCTGCCCGTATCGCCTTCCCCGCGCTCAGTTTCAGTTTCCCGTGGCTCCGGTGGTAGAGCCGGGACGCGGCTTTCCCGCCTGGAGCTGCGCTGGCTCCTTTCCCCCGAGCCCGGGGCGGCCCGAGCGATTCGGGGGATTTGGGATTGTCCCGCAGCAGCTGCAGGTGGAAGGGAGCTACAGAGCTCGGCTTAATGCGGCGAGGTGCGAGAAACTGGAAACGGGTGCGAGCTGCCCCGGGGCTGCAGGTGGGAGCCAAGGGCGCGGGGCGGGTGAGCCGCAGATCCCCCGGCGATCAGCGCTGCCCGGCAGCCGGGCTGGGCTCCTTCCAGCCCTGCCGGAGCCACGGCCCGAGCGCTGGCCCGGCCCCCGGGGCGCTGCTGGCTCTCCCTGCGGGGCTGCTCCTCCTGGGGGCACCCTTGTGCCTGCTCTCCCTGCCGTGTGCCCTCCTGGAGCTGTGACCGTGTGCACCCTGGGCATCCTCTGCTCCTTCCTCTGCCTGCCCTGTGCCCTCCTGGGCTGTGACTCGTGTCCTCCGCGTCCTTGTGCTTTGCTCTCCCCTGCCCTGTGCCCTCCTGGAGCTGTGACTGCACCCTGCATCCAGTGCACTTTCTCCTGCCGTGTCCCTCCTGGGCTGACCGTGTACCCTGGGCATCCTCTGCTCCTTCTGCCTGCCCTGTGCCCTCCTGGAGCTGTGACCGTGTGCACCCTGGGCATCCTCTGCTCCTTCTGCCTGCCCTGTGCCCTCCTGGAGCTGTGACTGTGTCCTCCTGGGCATCCTTCTGTGCTCCTTCTGCCTGCCCTGTGCCCTCCTGGAGCTGTGACTCAGGTCCTGGGCATCCTCTGCTCCTTCTGCCTGGGTTCTGTGCCTCCTGGAGCTGTGACTGTGTCCTCCTGGGCATCCTTCAGCTCCCTTTTCCAACTCTGTGCCCTCCTGGAGCTGTGACCATGTGCACCCTGGTCATCCTTGTGCCCCCTTCTCCCTGCCCCTGTGCCCACCTTTCGGGAGCTATGACCATGTCCTCCTGGGCATCCTTCATGCTCCTTCTGCCTGCCCTGTGCCTGCCTGGAGCTGTGACTGTGTCCTCCCTGGGCATCCTCTGCTCCCTCTTCTTTCCCGTCTCTGTGCCCACCTGCTGGAGCTGTGACCATGTGCACCCTGGGCATCCTTGTGCCCCTTCTCTCCCTGCCCTGTGCCCACCTGGAGCTGTGACTGTGTCCTCCCTGGGCATCCTCTGCTCCTTCTGCCTGCCCTGTGCTTGCCTGGAGCTATGACCATGTCCTCCTGGGCATCCTTCATCTCCTTATCCCAGCCCTGTGCCCACCTGGAGCTGTGACTGTGTCCTCCCTGGGCATCCTTGTGGCTCCTTCTTGCCAGCCCCTGTGCCCTCCTGGAGCTGTGACCATGTGCACCCTGGGCATCCTCTGCTCCTTTTCCCAGCCCTGTGCCCACCTGGAGCCGTGTGCCCTCTCCTCACCCTGTCCCTATTGCCTGGTGTTTCTCACAACAGAAGATGCTCCCAGCATTAAAACCTCTGGGTTTTAACTCCTTCCTCCCCCACCCTTCACTCCACTCCTGCACCCATTTCCCTTCCTGGTTCGTGCACCTCCCTTATTTCCCACTGGGACACCAGCAAGTAAATGTTTGGGTTTTTTTGCATGTGTTTGCTGGAGCTGGGCTTGTATCTACAGGTTGGTGCTGTGCAGTTCCTCCTGCCCCAACAGGCAGAGGCCAGGGATCAGAGTTCCCTCCCTGCCTGCACCCCAGTGCTCCCAGCAGGGCACAGGGGAAGGATGGGTGGCAGCAGAGCCTTGCCAGGGCTGGAGTCCCCCTGGCTCCGGGGATTCGCTTTTCTCGTCATCACGGGAGCTGGGAATGGCAGGAGGAGCTGCCTGTTAATCCACAAACTGAATTACATAAGGGCCTGCCCTGCCCTGCTCTCTCACCAAACTCCACTCTTATTCTTTCATTTACTTTCCTTTTTTTTTTTAATTTCTTTTTTTATTTTTCCTTTTTTTTTCTCCCCCCATCCTTCCCCCATGTGGAAAAGAACAACAGGTCTGTGAGGTGTCATTTGAGGCAATTAAATTAATGCCAGAGCCTGGGGCAGGGGATGTCAGGAGTGGCAGGGGGGACACAGGCTGCTGAGGGAATCCTGTGACAGGGGCTTTGGGGGCTCCTGCAGCACAGGAATGGGGGGATTTGGGGTTTGAGCAGCTCCTGGGATCTCTGTTTGGGGTCAGGAGAGATGTGATGGGAACAGCAGTGTGGGGATGAAGGAAGAGGGAAATGCTCTCTGGGACCTGTGGGAATGGGGGGATTTGGGATCTGAGCAGTTTTTGTGGCTCTCTCAGTTGAGGAGCCACAGGAGCTGTGACAGGAGAGGGGGAATATGGGGTGAAGGGGCAGATGGGATGGGATGGGATTTCTCAAGGAAACACTGGAGTGGTTTGGGGGATTTTGGCTGGGGTGGGGACAGGGCTGGGTCTCTGAAGGGGAGGGGGTGTCCCAGCATGACCTGCTGTGGTCTGGAGCAGCTGGGCCCTGCTGGGGGTTAAACCTAAGAGTCCTCAGTTGCTCCCTTGGCTGAGAGGCCCCAATTTGCCTTTTTGGAATAGCAGCTGCTTATTCCTGCCTGGATCCCAGTGCTCCAGGTTGGGAAAAAACCCTCCTGGGAGAAAGCTGCTCCACACAGCCTCGTGGCTTCTGCAGTTTCTCTTTTTCCCCTGTAACTCCTGAGACTTTTTAAAAGTATTTTGGAGAACTGTGGCTGGCTCAGGCATGGCCTGGTGTTGTCCAGAATCTCCCAAAATCGGGGAGCTTTCCCCAGGAGCCACGTGGAGCTGTTGGAGGGCCAGGACTGCAGCATTTGGGTGCATTTGGGCTCAGTGCAAAGGGTTTGTTTGAGCAGCAGCACAGGGAGTTCCCGTGGGGGCTCCTGGGTGCTGGGCTGAGCTCAGACTCAGCTTAGCCTGGGGACTGAGGGAGGCTGGGCCAGAGCTGGGTTTGGAGCAGGACTGAGGGTCTCAGAGCAGCTCTCAGAGTTTGAGGTTTGTTTTCTCTCTGGGAGCTGTTGGTGCAGTTGGGGACAATCCCAGCACACAGAGTTTGTGCCATTGAGGCAGAGTGGCAGTGCTGGGGATGGAGGGGCTTCTCCCCCCAAAACAACCCCTCACACCCAGAGCTGGGGTGGGAGACTCCCCAGGCTCACACCAAGGCACATTCCTGCCGGATTAAATCCGGCCTCTGATGACAAAGGAGAAAATTGGCAAGGAGGGCTGGGTGGAGGAACCAGTTCAGGCTCACCTTGCAACATGAGAGGAGTTTGGTGCTGTCAGGGCTGGGGGTGGCAGCTCAGGGAGGCTCCAGTGCCTCAGCTGCAGATTTGGGGTTCTCCAGAGCAGCCCCAGTGTTTGGCCACATGACAACTGTCCATGTCCTGCCTTTGGCCAGCAGTGGAAACTGGAGTTTCCCTGCTAGGAAATCCCATCCCAGGGAGCTGTGGGATGGACACTGGGTCATCCCTCAGCCTGGACAGTGAGTCCTTGTGCCTCTGGGGACACCGTGGGGTTTCCTGGGAGATGCAGAATCCTTCCCAGGCCTTTGGGATGAGTTGGAGTGAGCTGTTCTATTCCTTGGTGTCACTTGTCCTCCCTCTGGGACAATTCCACAGCTGGAATCTCCAGCCTGGTCTGGGCCAGTGTATGGAAACCACTGGAATTCAGGCAGTTTGGGAAAGCCAAGGGGAACAAGCCCCTTTCCTCCTGGGGGCTCCACAGCAGCATTCCCAACAATTCCCTGTTGGTGGTGAGGAGTCCCAGACCCCCAGCCCGAGCTGGTGCTCCCTCCATGGCTCCTGCTTTAGTGGATCTTTATCCATTAAAGTTCCTGGAGTGCTCGTGGAGGGTCTGAGGGAAGTTCAGATCCCCCCATGCACATTTCAGTGGGAGTTGCTTTTCCTGCCAGAGTTCCTTTGGCAGCAGCTGCAGGATGTGGGATTCTCCTTTCCTGTCTGAGCCTCTGTGCTGTCAAATCCTGGTGTGTCCTGAGTGATCCTGCAGGGCTTCAGGTGCTTCACAAGATGGGGAGCTTTGGATCTTCACAAGGGCCTGGAGTGCCAGGGCAAGGGGGAATGGCTTCAAAATGAGGGTGAGATGGGATTTGGGAAGGAACTCCTCTTTG
>JAPFBE010000608.1:0-37584 GCA_034336665.1 Luscinia megarhynchos
TGTTTACAATAATATTCCAATACTACAAAGTTTTATTACTATGTCTAGTTTTGTTCCCAACCAATCTGTGATTCCCAGCATCCCACACCAACATGGAGGGTAAGAAGAAGAAGAAGAAAAAAGATACCACACCCCAAATTCTCCATCTTGGCTTTGTGACTGATAATATAAACAATCCTAAAAACCACATTTTCTACATGTTAAATATGTAATTCAGACCCTAGTTACTCTCAAAGGTCGCATTTCTCCTCTGCAGGAAAGCAAATGTCCCTGAGGAGCTGAATCCAGCTCTCTGACCCCCCTGGCCTCACTCGGGGGTCTGTCAGGGGTTGGACAGGGGGGTCTCCGCTCTCCTGGAAAGTCCAGAGGGACTCCCTGGAGCCCCACAGAAAATGGCCAGAAATAGTCCTAAAATCGACAGTGAAACACCACAAACTGGTAAAAATTTCCGGCATTATTGGGAAAACCATCGGGAAAAATCAAGGATAAATCCTACTTAAAGAATTTGCACTAAAAGAAGCAAAAATCCTTAAAAAATCGATATGAAAATGACCAGAAATAGTCCTAAAATGGTCACTGAAACAGCCCCAATGAGTCAAAATTCCAGGCATTATTGGGAAAAACATCAGGAAAAATGCAGGATAAATACACTCTAAAAAATTCACACTAAGAGATGCAAAATCCTTTAAAAATCGATATGAAAAAGCCAGAAATAGTTCTAAAATCGACACTGAAAATCCCCAAACCAATCAAAATCCCAGGCATTAATGGGAAAAACGTCGGGAAAAATCCAGGATAAATTCAGACTAAAAAATTTTGCTTGTTGAGACGCAAAAATTTCCTTGAAATCAATATGAAAATGGCCAGAAGTAGTCTTCAAATCAGCAGTGAAACACCCCAAAGCGGTAAAAATTCCAGGCATTATTGGGAAAATCATCAGGAAAAAATCCAGGATAAATTCAGACTAAAAAATCCGCACTAAGAGACAGAAAAATCCCCCAAAAATTGATATGAAAATTGCCAGAAATCATTCTAAAATCTTCACTGAAACACCCAAAACCAGTCAACATTCCTGGCATTATTGGGAAAAATATCGGGAAAAATCCAGGATGAATTCTGCCCTAAACACCAAGGAAAATACCTAAAAATTCGCACAAAGAAAGAGAGTAATCCCCCAGAAACTGCACAAAAAAAGGCCCAGAAACTCTAGGAAAATGGCAAAACCACCTAAAATCTGTGAAAATCCCAAGGATTATTGGGAAAAGAACAAGGAAAAATCCAGGGAAAATTCAGCCTAACAAATTCGAAGTAAGGGACGCAAAAATCCCCCAAAAAATCGATATGAAAATGTCCAGAAATAGTCCTAAAATTGACACTGAAACACCCCAAACCGGCCAAAATTGCAGGCATTATTGGGAAAACCATCGGGAAACATCCAGGGTAAATTCAGCCTTAACAAGCCAGGAAAATGCCTAAAAATTCACGCTAAGTAACATGGAAAACCCCAAGAAATTGCACAAAAAATGGCCCAGGAGGTCTTGGAATCTGCACCAAACCGCTTAACACCCGCTAGAATCACGAGGATTTCTGGGAAGAAAAATCAGGAAAAATCCAGGGAAAATTCAGCCTAACAAATTCGCACTAAGAGATGCAAAAATTCCCTAAAAATCGATAATAAAATGGCAAGAAACAGTCCTAAAATCGACACTGAAACACCCCAAACTGGTCAAAATTCCAGGCATTATTGGGAAAATTACAGGGAAAAACCAGGATAAATTCAGACTGACAAATTCGCGCTAAGAGACGCAGAAATCTCCCAAAAATCGATACGAAAATGGCCAGAAATAGTCCTAAAATCGACACTGAAACACCACAAACTGGAAAAAAATTTCCGGCATTATTGGGAAAACCATCGGGAAAAATCAAGGATAAATCCTACTTAAAGAATTTGCACTAAAAGAAGCAAAAATCCCCGACAAATCGATATGAAAATGGCCAGAAATGGTCCTAAAATGGTCACTGAAACAGCCCCAATGAGTCAAAATTCCAGGCATTATTGGGAAAAACATCAGGAAAAATGCAGGATAAATACACTCTAAAAAATTCACACTAAGAGATGCAAAAATCCTTAAAAAAATCGATATGAAAAAGCCAGAAATAGTCCTAAAATCGATACTGAAAATCCCCAAACCAATCAAAATCCCAGGCATTAATGGGAAAAACGTCGGGAAAAATCCAGGATAAATTCAGACTAAAAAATTTCGCTTGTTGAGACGCGAAAATTTCCTTGGAATCAATATGAAAATGGCCAGAAATAGTCCTCAAATCAGCAGAGAAACACCCCAAAGCGGTAAAAATTCCAGGCGTTATTGGGAAAATCATCAGGAAGAAATCCAGTATAAATTCAGACTAAAAAATCCGCACTAAGAGACAGAAAAATCCCCCAAAAATTGATATGAAAATTGCCAGAAAGCATTCTAAAATCTTCACTGAAACACCCAAAACCAGTCAACATTCCTGGCATTATTGGGAAAAAATATCGGGAAAAAATCCAGGATGAATTCTGCCCTAAACACCAAGGAAAATACCTAAAAATTCGCGACAAAGAAAGAGAGTAATCCCCAGAAACTGCACAAAAAAGGCCCAGAAACTCTAGGAAAATGGCAAAACCACCTAAAATCTGTGAAAATCCCAAGGATTATTGGGAAAAGAACAAGGAAAAATCCAGGGAAAATTCAGCCTAACAAATTCGAAGTAAGGGACGCAAAAATCCCCCAAAAAATCGATATGAAAATGTCCAGAAATAGTCCTAAAATTGACACTGAAACACCCCAAACCGGCCAAAATTGCAGGCATTATTGGGAAAACCATCGGGAAACATCCAGGGTAAATTCAGCCTTAACAAGCCAGGAAAATGCCTAAAAATTCACGCTAAGTAACATGGAAATCCCCCAGAAATTGCACAAAAAATGGCCCAGGAGGTCTTGGAATCTGCACCAAACCGCTTAACACCCGCTAGAATCACGAGGATTTCTGGGAAGAAAAATCAGGAAAAATCCAGGGAAAATTCAGCCTAACAAATTCGCACTAAGAGATGCAAAAATTCCCTAAAAATCGATAATAAAATGGCAAGAAACAGTCCTAAAATCGACACTGAAACACCCCAAACTGGTCAAAATTCCAGGCATTATTGGGAAAATTACAGGGAAAAACCAGGATAAATTCAGACTGACAAATTCGCGCTAAGAGACGCAGAAATCTCCCAAAAATCGATACGAAAATGGCCAGAAATAGTCCTAAAATCGACACTGAAACACCACAAACTGGTAAAAATTTCCGGCATTATTGGGAAAACCATCGGGAAAAATCAAGGATAAATCCCGCCTAAAGAATTTGCACTAAAAGAAGCAAAAATCCCCTACAAATCGATATGAAAATGGCCAGAAATGGTCCTAAAATGGTCACTGAAACAGCCCCAATGAGTCAAAATTCCAGGCATTATTGGGAAAAACATCAGGAAAAATGCAGGATAAATACACTCTAAAAAATTCACACTAAGAGATGCAAAATCCTTAAAAAATCGATATGAAAAAGCCAGAAATAGTCCTAAAATCGATACTGAAAATCCCCAAACCAATCAAAATCCCAGGCATTAATGGGAAAAACGTCGGGAAAAATCCAGGATAAATTCAGACTAAAAAATTTCGCTTGTTGAGACGCGAAAATTTCCTTGGAATCAATATGAAAATGGCCAGAAATAGTCCTCAAATCAGCAGAGAAACACCCCAAAGCCGGGTAAAAAATTCCAGGCGTTATTGGGAAAATCATCAGGAAGAAATCCAGTATAAATTCAGACTAAAAAAATCCGCACTAAGAGACAGAAAAATCCCCCAAAAATTGATATGAAAATTGCCAGAAAGCATTCTAAAATCTTCACTGAAACACCCAAAACCAGTCAACATTCCTGGCATTATTGGGAAAAATATCGGGAAAAATCCAGGATGAATTCTGCCCTAAACACCAAGGAAAATACCTAAAAATTCGCACAAAGAAAGAGAGTAATCCCCCAGAAACTGCACAAAAAAAGGCCCAGAAACTCTAGGAAAATGGCAAAACCACCTAAAATCTGTGAAAATCCCAAGGATTATTGGGAAAAGAACAAGGGAAAAATCCAGGGAAAATTCAGCCTAACAAATTCCGAAGTAAGGGACGCAAAAATCCCCCAAAAAATCGATATGAAAATGTCCAGAAATAGTCCTAAAATTGACACTGAAACACCCCAAACAGGCCAAAATTGCAGGCATTATTGGGAAAACCATCGGAAACATCCAGGGTAAATTCAGCCTTAACAAGCCAGGAAAATGCCTAAAAAATTCAGCTAAGCAACATGGAAATCCCCCAGAAATTGCACAAAAAATGGCCCAGGAGGTCTTGGAATCTGCACCAAACCGCTTAACACCCGCTAGAATCACGAGGATTACTGGGAAAAAAAATCAGGAAAAATCCAGGGAAAATTCAGCCTAACAAATTCGCACTAAGAGATGCAAAAATTCCCTAAAAATCGATAATAAAATGGCAAGAAGCAGTCCTAAAATCGACACTAGAACACCCCAAACTGGTCAAAATTCCAGGCATTATTGGGAAAATTACAGGGAAAAACCAGGATAAATTCAGACTGACAAATTCGCGCTAAGAGACGCAGAAATCTCCCAAAAATCAATACGAAAATGGCCAGAAATAGTCCTAAAATCGACACTGAAACACCACAAACTGGAAAAAAATTTCCGGCATTATTGGGAAAACCATCGGGAAAAATCAAGGATAAATCCTACTTAAAGAATTTGCACTAAAAGAAGCAAAAATCCCCGACAAATCGATATGAAAATGGCCAGAAATAGTCCTAAAATGGTCACTGAAACAGCCCCAATGAGTCAAAATTCCAGGCATTATTGGGAAAAACATCAGGAAAAATGCAGGATAAATACACTCTAAAAAATTCACACTAAGAGATGCAAAATCCTTAAAAAATCGATATGAAAAAGCCAGAAATAGTCCTAAAATCGATACTGAAAATCCCCAAACCAATCAAAATCCCAGGCATTAATGGGAAAAACGTCGGGAAAAATCCAGGATAAATTCAGACTAAAAAATTTCGCTTGTTGAGACGCGAAAATTTCCTTGGAATCAATATGAAAATGGCCAGAAATAGTCCTCAAATCAGCAGAGAAACACCCCAAAGCGGTAAAAATTCCAGGCGTTATTGGGAAAATCATCAGGAAGAAATCCAGTATAAATTCAGACTAAAAAATCCGCACTAAGAGACAGAAAAATCCCCCAAAAATTGATATGAAAATTGCCAGAAAGCATTCTAAAATCTTCACTGAAACACCCAAAACCAGTCAACATTCCTGGCATTATTGGGAAAAATATCGGGAAAAATCCAGGATGAATTCTGCCCTAAACACCAAGGAAAATACCTAAAAATTCGCACAAAGAAAGAGAGTAATCCCCCAGAAACTGCACAAAAAAAGGCCCAGAAACTCTAGGAAAATGGCAAAACCACCTAAAATCTGTGAAAATCCCAAGGATTATTGGGAAAAGAACAAGGAAAAATCCAGGGAAAATTCAGCCTAACAAATTCAAGTAAGGGACGCTAAAAATCCCCCAAAAAATCGATATGAAAATGTCCAGAAATAGTCCTAAAATTGACACTGAAACACCCCCAAACAGGCCAAAATTGCAGGCATTATTGGGAAAACCATCGGAAACATCCAGGGTAAATTCAGCCTTAACAAGCCAGGAAAATGCCTAAAAATTCAAGGCTAAGTAACATGGAAATCCCCCAGAAATTGCACAAAAAATGGCCCAGGAGGTCTTGGAATCTGCACCAAACCGCTTAACACCCGCTAGAATCACGAGGGATTACTGGGAAAAAAATCAGGGAAAAATCCAGGGAAAATTCAGCCTAACAAATTCGCACTAAGAGATGCAAAAATTCCCTAAAAATCGATAATAAAATGGCAAGAAACAGTCCTAAAATCGACACTGAAACACCCCAAACTGGTCAAAATTCCACGCATTATTGGGAAAATTACAGGGAAAAACCAGGATAAATTCAGACTGACAAATTCGCGCTAAGAGACGCAGAAATCTCCCAAAAATCAATACGAAAATGGCCAGAAATAGTCCTAAAATCGACACTGAAACACCACAAACTGGAAAAAAATTTCCGGCATTATTGGGAAAACCATCGGGAAAAATCAAGGATAAATCCTACTTAAAGAATTTGCACTAAAAGAAGCAAAAATCCCCTAAAAATCGATATGAAAATGGCCAGAAATAGTCCTAAAATGGTCACTGAAACAGCCCCAATGAGTCAAAATTCCAGGCATTATTGGGAAAAACATCAGGAAAAATGCAGGATAAATACACTCTAAAAAATTCACACTAAGAGATGCAAAATCCTTAAAAAATCGATATGAAAAAGCCAGAAATAGTCCTAAAATCGATACTGAAAATCCCCAAACCAATCAAAATCCCAGGCATTAATGGGAAAAACGTCGGAAAAATCCAGGGATAAATTCAGACTAAAAAATTTCGCTTGTTGAGACGCTGAAAATTTCCTTGGAATCAATATGAAAATGGCCAGAAATAGTCCTCAAATCAGCAGAGAAACACCCCAAAGCGGGTAAAAATTCCAGGCATTATTGGGAAAATCATCAGGAAGAAATCCAGTATAAATTCAGACTAAAAAATCCGCACTAAGAGACAGAAAAATCCCCCAAAAAATTGATATGAAAATTGCCAGAAATCATTCTAAAATCTTCACTGAAACACCCAAAACCAGTCAACATTCCTGGCATTATTGGGGAAAAATATCGGGAAAAATCCGGGATGAATTCTGCCCTAAACACCAAGGAAAATACCTAAAAATTCAGCACAAAGAAAGAGAGTAATCCCCCAGAAACTGCACAAAAAAGGCCCAGAAACTCTAGGGAAAATGGCAAAACCACCTAAAATCTGTGAAAATCCCAAGGATTATTGGGGAAAAGAACAAGGAAAAATCCAGGGAAAATTCAGCCTAACAAATTCCCGAGTAAGGGGCCTTAAAAAATCCCCCAAAAAATCGATATGAAAATGTCCAGAAATAGTCCTAAAATTGACACTGAAACACCCCCAAACAGGCCAAAATTGCAGGCATTATTGGGAAAACCATCGGGAAACATCCAGGGTAAATTCAGCCTTAACAAGCCAGGAAAATGCCTAAAAATTCGGCTAAGTAACATGGAAATCCCCCAGAAATTGCACAAAAATGGCCCAGGAGGTCTTGGAATCTGCACCAAACCGCTTAACACCCGCTAGAATCACGAGGATTACTGGGAAAAAAAATCAGGAAAAATCCAGGGAAAATTCAACCTAACAAATTCGCACTAAGAGATGCAAAAATCCCCTTAAAATTAAGAAAATAGCCAGAAATAGTCCTAAAATCGACGCTGAAGAACCCAAACAAGTAAAAATTCTAGGCACTATTAGGAAAAACATGGGGAAAAATCCGGGATAAATTCAGCCTAACAAATTCGCACTAAGAGACGCAAAAATTCCCTAAAAATCGATAATAAAATGGCAAGAAACAGTCCTAAAATTGACACTGAAACACCCCAAACTGGTCAAAATTCCAGGCATTATTGGGAAAATTACAGGGAAAAACCAGGATAAATTCAGACTGACAAATTCGCGCTAAGAGACGCAGAAATCTCCCAAAAATCGATACGAAAATGGCCAGAAATAGTCCTAAAATCGACACTGAAACACCACAAACTGGTAGAAATTTCCGGCATTATTGGGAAAACCATCGGGAAAAATCAAGGATAAATCCCGCCTAAAGAATTTGCACTAAAAGAAGCAAAAATCCCCTACAAATCGATATGAAAATGGCCAGAAATAGTCCTAAAATGGTCACTGAAACAGCCCCAATGAGTCAAAATTCCAGGCATTATTGGGAAAAACATCAGGAAAAATGCAGGATAAATACACTCTAAAAAATTCACACTAAGAGATGCAAAATCCTTTAAAAATCGATATGAAAAAGCCAGAAATAGTCCTAAAGTCGACACTGAAAATCCCCAAACCAATCAAAATCCCAGGCATTAATGGGAAAAACGTCGGGAAAAATCCAGGATAAATTCAGACTAAAAAATTTTGCTTGTTGAGAAGCGAAAATTTCCTTGAAAACAATATGAAAATGGCCAGACATAATCCTCAAATCAGCAGTGAAACACCCCAAAGCGGTAAAAATTCCAGGCATTATTGGGAAAATCATCAGGAAGAAATCCAGGATAAATACAGACTAAAAAATCCGCACTAAGAGACAGGAAAATCCCCCCAAAAATTGATATGAAAATTGCCAGAAATCATTCTAAAATCTTCACTGAAACACCCAAAACCAGTCAACATTCCTGGCATTATTGGGAAAAATATCGGGAAAAATCCAGGATGAATTCTGCCCTAAACACCAAGGAAAATACCTAAAAATTCGCACAAAGAAAGAGAGTAATCCCCCAGAAACTGCACAAAAAAAGGCCCAGAAACTCTAGGAAAATGGCAAAACCACCTAAAATCTGTGAAAATCCCAAGGATTATTGGGAAAAGAACAAGGAAAAATCCAGGGAAAATTCAGCCTAACAAATTCGAAGTAAGGGACGCAAAAATCCCCCAAAAAATCGATATGAAAATGTCCAGAAATAGTCCTAAAATTGACACTGAAACACCCCAAACCGGCCAAAATTGCAGGCATTATTGGGAAAACCATCGGGAAACATCCAGGGTAAATTCAGCCTTAACAAGCCAGGAAAATGCCTAAAAATTCGCGCTAAGTAACATGGAAATCCCCCAGAAATTGCACAAAAAATGGCCCAGGAGGTCTTGGAATCTGCACCAAACCGCTTAACACCCGCTAGAATCACGAGGATTACTGGGAAAAAAAATCAGGAAAAATCCAGGGAAAATTCAGCCTAACAAATTCGCACTAAGAGATGCAAAAATTCCCTAAAAATCGATAATAAAATGGCAAGAAACAGTCCTAAAATCGACACTGAAACACCCCAAACTGGTCAAAATTCCAGGCATTATTGGGAAAATTACAGGGAAAAACCAGGATAAATTCAGACTGACAAATTCGCGCTAAGAGACGCAGAAATCTCCCAAAAATCAATACGAAAATGGCCAGAAATAGTCCTAAAATCGACACTGAAACACCACAAACTGGAAAAAAATTTCCGGCATTATTGGGAAAACCATCGGGAAAAATCAAGGATAAATCCTACTTAAAGAATTTGCACTAAAAGAAGCAAAAATCCCCTAAAAATCGATATGAAAATGGCCAGAAATAGTCCTAAAATGGTCACTGAAACAGCCCCAATGAGTCAAAATTCCAGGCATTATTGGGAAAAACATCAGGAAAAATGCAGGATAAATACACTCTAAAAAATTCACACTAAGAGATGCAAAATCCTGTAAAAATCGATATGAAAAAGCCAGAAATAGTCCTAAAATCGATACTGAAAATCCCCAAACCAATCAAAATCCCAGGCATTAATGGGAAAAACGTCAGGAAAAATCCAGGATAAATTCAGACTAAAAAATTTCGCTTGTTGAGACGCGAAAATTTCCTTGGAATCAATATGAAAATGGCCAGAAATAGTCCTCAAATCAGCAGAGAAACACCCCAAAGCGGTAAAAATTCCAGGCATTATTGGGAAAATCATCAGGAAGAAATCCAGTATAAATTCAGACTAAAAAATCCGCACTAAGAGACAGAAAAATCCCCCAAAAATTGATATGAAAATTGCCAGAAATCATTCTAAAATCTTCACTGAAACACCCAAAACCAGTCAACATTCCTGGCATTATTGGGGAAAAATATCGGGAAAAAATCCAGGATGAATTCTGCCCTAAACACCAAGGAAAATACCTAAAAATTCGCACAAAGAAAGAGAGTAATCCCCCAGAAACTGCACAAAAAAGGCCCAGAAACTCTAGGAAAATGGCAAAACCACCTAAAATCTGTGAAAATCCCAAGGATTATTGGGAAAAGAACAAGGAAAAATCCAGGGAAAATTCAGCCTAACAAATTCGAGTAAGGGACGTAAAAATCCCCCAAAAAATCGATATGAAAATGTCCAGAAATAGTCCTAAAATTGACACTGAAACACCCCAAACAGGCCAAAATTGCAGGCATTATTGGGAAAACCATCGGGAAACATCCAGGGTAAATTCAGCCTTAACAAGCCAGGAAAATGCCTAAAAATTCGGCTAAGTTACATGGAAATCCCCCAGAAATTGCACAAAAATGGCCCAGGAGGTCTTGGAATCTGCACCAAACCGCTTAACACCCGCTAGAATCACGAGGATTACTGGGAAAAAAATCAGGAAAAAATCCAGGGAAAATTCAGCCTAACAAATTCGCACTAAGAGATGCAAAAATCCCCTTAAAATTGAGAAAATAGCCAGAAATAGTCCTAAAATCGACGCTGAAGAACCCAAACAAGTAAAAAATTCTAGGCACTATTGGGGAAAAACATGGGGAAAAATCCGGGATAAATTCAGCCTAACAAATTCGCACTAAGAGACGCAAAAATTCCCTAAAAATCGATAATAAAATGGCAAGAAACAGTCCTAAAATTGACACTGAAACACCCCAAACTGGTCAAAATTCCAGGCATTATTGGGAAAATTACAGGGAAAAACCAGGATAAATTCAGACTGACAAATTCGCTTAAGAGACGAGAAATCTCCCAAAAATCGACAATGAAAATGGCCAGAAATAGTCCTAAAATCGACACTGAAACACCACAAACTGGTAGAAATTTCCGGCATTATTGGGAAAACCATCGGGAAAAATCAAGGATAAATCCCGCCTAAAGAATTTGCACTAAAAGAAGCAAAAATCCCCTACAAATCGATATGAAAATGGCCAGAAATAGTCCTAAAATGGTCACTGAAACAGCCCCAATGAGTCAAAAATTCCAGGCATTATTGGGAAAAACATCAGGAAAAAATGCAGGATAAATACACTCTAAAAAAATTCACACTAAGAGATGCAAAATCCTTTAAAAATCGATATGAAAAAGCCAGAAATAGTCCTAAAGTCGACACTGAAAATCCCCAAACCAATCAAAATCCCAGGCATTAATGGGAAAAACGTCAGGAAAAATCCAGGATAAATTCAGACTAAAAATTTCAAGTCTGTTGAGACGCTGAAAATTTCCTTGGAATCAATATGAAAATGGCCAGAAATAGTCCTCAAATCAGCAGAGAAACACCCCAAAGCCGGTAAAAATTCCAGGCATTATTGGGAAAATCATCAGGAAGAAATCCAGTATAAATTCAGACTAAAAAAATCCGCACTAAGAGACAGAAAAATCCCCCAAAAAATTGATATGAAAATTGCCAGAAATCATTCTAAAATCTTCACTGAAACACCCAAAACCAGTCAACATTCCTGGCATTATTGGGAAAAATATCGGAAAAAATCCAGGATGAATTCTGCCCTAAACACCAAGGAAAATACCTAAAAATTCTAAGCACAAAGAAAGAGAGTAATCCCCCAGAAACTGCACAAAAAAAGGCCCAGAAACTCTAGGAAAATGGCAAAACCACCTAAAATCTGTGAAAATCCCAAGGATTATTGGGAAAAGAACAAGGAAAAATCCAGGGAAAATTCAGCCTAACAAATTCGAAGTAAGGGACGCAAAAATCCCCCAAAAAATCGATATGAAAATGTCCAGAAATAGTCCTAAAATTGACACTGAAACACCCCAAACAGGCCAAAATTGCAGGCATTATTGGGAAAACCATCGGGAAACATCCAGGGTAAATTCAGCCTTAACAAGCCAGGAAAATGCCTAAAAATTCACGCTAAGTAACATGGAAATCCCCCAGAAATTGCACAAAAAATGGCCCAGGAGGTCTTGGAATCTGCACCAAACCGCTTAACACCCGCTAGAATCACAAGGATTACTGGGAAAAAAAATCAGGAAAAATCCAGGGAAAATTCAGCCTAACAAATTCGCACTAAGAGATACAAAAATCCCCTTAAAATTAAGAAAATAGCCAGAAATAGTCCTAAAATCGACGCTGAAGAACCCAAACAAGTAAAAATTCTAGGCACTATTGGGAAAAACATGGGGAAAAATCCGGGATAAATTCAGCCTAACAAATTCGCACTAAGAGACGCAAAAATTCCCTAAAAATCGATAATAAAATGGCAAGAAACAGTCCTAAAATTGACACTGAAACACCCCAAACTGGTCAAAATTCCAGGCATTATTGGGAAAATTACAGGGAAAAACCAGGATAAATTCAGACTGACAAATTCGCGCTAAGAGACGCAGAAATCTCCCAAAAATCAATACGAAAATGGCCAGAAATAGTCCTAAAATCGACACTGAAACACCACAAACTGGTAGAAATTTCCGGCATTATTGGGAAAACCATCGGGAAAAATCAAGGATAAATCCCGCCTAAAGAATTTGCACTAAAAGAAGCAAAAATCCCCTACAAATCGATATGAAAATGGCCAGAAATAGTCCTAAAATGGTCACTGAAACAGCCCCAATGAGTCAAAATTCCAGGCATTATTGGGAAAAACATCAGGAAAAATGCAGGATAAATACACTCTAAAAAATTCACACTAAGAGATGCAAAATCCTTTAAAAATCGATATGAAAAAGCCAGAAATAGTCCTAAAGTCGACACTGAAAATCCCCAAACCAATCAAAATCCCAGGCATTAATGGGAAAAACGTCAGGAAAAATCCAGGATAAATTCAGACTAAAAAATTTCGTCTGTTGAGACGCGAAAATTTCCTTGGAATCAATATGAAAATGGCCAGAAATAGTCCTCAAATCAGCAGAGAAACACCCCAAAGCGGTAAAAATTCCAGGCATTATTGGGAAAATCATCAGGAAGAAATCCAGTATAAATTCAGACTAAAAAATCCGCACTAAGAGACAGAAAAATCCCCCAAAAATTGATATGAAAATTGCCAGAAATCATTCTAAAATCTTCACTGAAACACCCAAAACCAGTCAACATTCCTGGCATTATTGGGAAAAATATCGGGAAAAAATCCAGGATGAATTCTGCCCTAAACACCAAGGAAAATACCTAAAAATTCGCACAAAGAAAGAGAGTAATCCCCAGAAACTGCACAAAAAAGGCCCAGAAACTCTAGGAAAATGGCAAAACCACCTAAAATCTGTGAAAATCCCAAGGATTATTGGGAAAAGAACAAGGAAAAATCCAGGGAAAATTCAGCCTAACAAATTCGGAAGTAAGGGACGCAAAAATCCCCCAAAAAAATCGATATGAAAATGTCCAGAAATAGTCCTAAAATTGACACTGAAACACCCCAAACAGGCCAAAATTGCAGGCATTATTGGGAAAACCATCGGGAAACATCCAGGGTAAATTCAGCCTTAACAAGCCAGGAAAATGCCTAAAATTCACGCTTAAGTAACATGGAAATCCCCCAGAAATTGCACAAAAAATGGCCCAGGAGGTCTTGGAATCTGCACCAAACCGCTTAACACCCGCTAGAATCACGAGGATTACTGGGAAAAAAATCAGGAAAAAATCCAGGGAAAATTCAGCCTAACAAATTCGCACTAAGAGATGCAAAAATCCCCTTAAAATTAAGAAAATAGCCAGAAATAGTCCTAAAATCGACGCTGAAGAACCCAAACAAGAAAAATTCTAGGCACTATTGGGAAAAACATGGGGAAAAATCCGGGATAAATTCAGCCTAACAAATTCGCACTAAGAGACGCAAAAATTCCCTAAAAATCGATAATAAAATGGCAAGAAACAGTCCTAAAATCGACACTGAAACACCCCAAACTGGTCAAAATTCCAGGCATTATTGGGAAAATTACAGGGAAAAACCAGGATAAATTCAGACTGACAAATTCGCGCTAAGAGACGCAGAAATCTCCCAAAAATCGATACGAAAATGGCCAGAAATAGTCCTAAAATCGACAGTGAAACACCACAAACTGGTAAAAATTTCCGGCATTATTGGGAAAACCATCGGGAAAAATCAAGGATAAATCCCGCCTAAAGAATTTGCACTAAAAGAAGCAAAAATCCCCTACAAATCGATATGAAAATGGCCAGAAATAGTCCTAAAATGGTCACTGAAACAGCCCCAATGAGTCAAAATTCCAGGCATTATTGGGAAAAACATCAGGAAAAATGCAGGATAAATACACTCTAAAAAATTCACACTAAGAGATGCAAAATCCTTAAAAAATCGATATGAAAAAGCCAGAAATAGTTCTAAAATCGACACTGAAAATCCCCAAACCAATCAAAATCCCAGGCATTAATGGGAAAAACGTCGGGAAAAATCCAGGATAAATTCAGACTAAAAAATTTTGCTTGTTGAGACGCGAAAATTTCCTTGAAATCAATATGAAAATGGCCAGAAATAGTCCTCAAATCAGCAGAGAAACACCCCAAAGCGGTAAAAATTCCAGGCATTATTGGGAAAATCATCAGGAAGAAATCCAGGATAAATTCAGACTAAAAAATCCGCACTAAGAGACAGAAAAATCCCCCAAAAATTGATATGAAAATTGCCAGAAATCATTCTAAAATCTTCACTGAAACACCCAAAACCAGTCAACATTCCTGGCATTATTGGGAAAAATATCGGGAAAAATCCAGGATGAATTCTGCCCTAAACACCAAGGAAAATACCTAAAAATTCGCACAAAGAAAGAGAGTAATCCCCCAGAAACTGCACAAAAAAAGGCCCAGAAACTCTAGGAAAATGGCAAAACCACCTAAAATCTGTGAAAATCCCAAGGATTATTGGGAAAAGAACAAGGAAAAATCCAGGGAAAATTCAGCCTAACAAATTCGAAGTAAGGGACGCAAAAATCCCCCAAAAAATCGATATGAAAATGTCCAGAAATAGTCCTAAAATTGACACTGAAACACCCCAAACAGGCCAAAATTGCAGGCATTATTGGGAAAACCATCGGGAAACATCCAGGGTAAATTCAGCCTTAACAAGCCAGGAAAATGCCTAAAAATTCGCGCTAAGTTACATGGAAATCCCCCAGAAATTGCACAAAAAATGGCCCAGGAGGTCTTGGAATCTGCACCAAACCGCTTAACACCCGCTAGAATCACGAGGATTACTGGGAAAAAAAATCAGGAAAAATCCAGGGAAAATTCAGCCTAACAAATTCGCACTAAGAGATGCAAAAATCCCCTTAAAATTAAGAAAATAGCCAGAAATAGTCCTAAAATCGACGCTGAAGAACCCAAACAAGTAAAAATTCTAGGCACTATTGGGAAAAACATGGGGAAAAATCCGGGATAAATTCAGCCTAACAAATTACAGCACTAAGAGACGCTAAAAATTCCCTAAAAATCGATAATAAAATGGCAAGAAACAGTCCTAAAATTGACACTGAAACACCCCAAACTGGTCAAAATTCCAGGCATTATTGGGAAAATTACAGGGAAAAACCAGGATAAATTCAGACTGACAAATTCGCGCTAAGAGACGCAGAAATCTCCCAAAAATCGATACGAAAATGGCCAGAAATAGTCCTAAAATCGACACTGAAACACCACAAACTGGTAGAAATTTCCGGCATTATTGGGAAAACCATCGGGAAAAATCAAGGATAAATCCCGCCTAAAGAATTTGCACTAAAAGAAGCAAAAATCCCCTACAAATCGATATGAAAATGGCCAGAAATAGTCCTAAAATGGTCACTGAAACAGCCCCAATGAGTCAAAATTCCAGGCATTATTGGGAAAAACATCAGGAAAAATGCAGGATAAATACACTCTAAAAAATTCACACTAAGAGATGCAAAATCCTTTAAAAATCGATATGAAAAAGCCAGAAATAGTCCTAAAGTCGACACTGAAAATCCCCAAACCAATCAAAATCCCAGGCATTAATGGGAAAAACGTCGGGAAAAATCCAGGATAAATTCAGACTAAAAAATTTCGTCTGTTGAGACGCGAAAATTTCCTTGGAATCAATATGAAAATGGCCAGAAATAGTCCTCAAATCAGCAGTGAAACACCCCAAAGCGGTAAAAATTCCAGGCATTATTGGGAAAATCATCAGGAAGAAATCCAGGATAAATTCAGACTAAAAAATCCGCACTAAGAGACAGAAAAATCCCCCAAAAATTGATATGAAAATTGCCAGAAATCATTCTAAAATCTTCACTGAAACACCCAAAACCAGTCAACATTCCTGGCATTATTGGGAAAAATATCGGGAAAAATCCAGGATGAATTCTGCCCTAAACACCAAGGAAAATACCTAAAAATTCGCACAAAGAAAGAGAGTAATCCCCCAGAAACTGCACAAAAAAAGGCCCAGAAACTCTAGGAAAATGGCAAAACCACCTAAAATCTGTGAAAATCCCAAGGATTATTGGGAAAAGAACAAGGAAAAATCCAGGGAAAATTCAGCCTAACAAATTCGAAGTAAGGGACGCAAAAATCCCCCAAAAAATCGATATGAAAATGTCCAGAAATAGTCCTAAAATTGACACTGAAACACCCCAAACCGGCCAAAATTGCAGGCATTATTGGGAAAACCATCGGGAAACATCCAGGGTAAATTCAGCCTTAACAAGCCAGGAAAATGCCTAAAAATTCGCGCTAAGCAACATGGAAATCCCCCAGAAATTGCACAAAAAATGGCCCAGGAGGTCTTGGAATCTGCACCAAACCGCTTAACACCCGCTAGAATCACGAGGATTACTGGGAAAAAAAATCAGGAAAAATCCAGGGAAAATTCAGCCTAACAAATTCGCACTAAGAGATGCAAAAATTCCCTAAAAATCGATAATAAAATGGCAAGAAACAGTCCTAAAATCGACACTGAAACACCCCAAACTGGTCAAAAATTCCAGGCATTATTGGGAAAATTACAGGGAAAAACCAGGATAAATTCAGACTGACAAATTCGGCTAAGAGACGTAGAAATCTCCCAAAAATCAATACCTAAAATGGCCAGAAATAGTCCTAAAATCGACACTGAAACACCACAAACTGGAAAAAAAATTTCCCGGCATTATTGGGAAAACCATCGGGAAAAATCAAGGATAAATCCTACTTAAAGAATTTGCACTAAAAGAAGCAAAAATCCCCTAAAAATCGATATGAAAATGGCCAGAAATAGTCCTAAAATGGTCACTGAAACAGCCCCAATGAGTCAAAATTCCAGGCATTATTGGGAAAAACATCAGGAAAAATGCAGGATAAATACACTCTAAAAAATTCACACTAAGAGATGCAAAATCCTTTAAAAATCGATATGAAAAAGCCAGAAATAGTCCTAAAATCGATACTGAAAATCCCCAAACCAATCAAAATCCCAGGCATTAATGGGAAAAACGTCAGGAAAAATCCAGGATAAATTCAGACTAAAAAATTTCGCTTGTTGAGACGCGAAAATTTCCTTGGAATCAATATGAAAATGGCCAGAAATAGTCCTCAAATCAGCAGAGAAACACCCCAAAGCGGTAAAAATTCCAGGCATTATTGGGAAAATCATCAGGAAGAAATCCAGTATAAATTCAGACTAAAAAATCCGCACTAAGAGACAGAAAAATCCCCCAAAAATTGATATGAAAATTGCCAGAAATCATTCTAAAATCTTCACTGAAACACCCAAAACCAGTCAACATTCCTGGCATTATTGGGAAAAATATCGGGAAAAATCCAGGATGAATTCTGCCCTAAACACCAAGGAAAATACCTAAAAATTCGCACAAAGAAAGAGAGTAATCCCCCAGAAACTGCACAAAAAAAGGCCCAGAAACTCTAGGAAAATGGCAAAACCACCTAAAATCTGTGAAAATCCCAAGGATTATTGGGAAAAGAACAAGGAAAAATCCAGGGAAAATTCAGCCTAACAAATTCGAAGTAAGGGACGCAAAAATCCCCCAAAAAATCGATATGAAAATGTCCAGAAATAGTCCTAAAATTGACACTGAAACACCCCAAACAGGCCAAAATTGCAGGCATTATTGGGAAAACCATCGGGAAACATCCAGGGTAAATTCAGCCTTAACAAGCCAGGAAAATGCCTAAAAATTCGCGCTAAGTTACATGGAAATCCCCCAGAAACTGCACAAAAAATGGCCCAGGAGGTCTTGGAATCTGCACCAAACCGCTTAACACCCGCTAGAATCACGAGGATTACTGGGAAAAAAAATCAGGAAAAATCCAGGGAAAATTCAGCCTAACAAATTCGCACTAAGAGATGCAAAAATTCCCTAAAAATCGATAATAAAATGGCAAGAAACAGTCCTAAAATCGACACTGAAACACCCCAAACTGGTCAAAATTCCAGGCATTATTGGGAAAATTACAGGGAAAAACCAGGATAAATTCAGACTGACAAATTCGCGCTAAGAGACGCAGAAATCTCCCAAAAATCAATACGAAAATGGCCAGAAATAGTCCTAAAATCGACACTGAAACACCACAAACTGGAAAAAAATTTCCGGCATTATTGGGAAAACCATCGGGAAAAATCAAGGATAAATCCTACTTAAAGAATTTGCACTAAAAGAAGCAAAAATCCCCTAAAAATCGATATGAAAATGGCCAGAAATAGTCCTAAAATGGTCACTGAAACAGCCCCCAATGAGTCAAAAATTCCAGGCATTATTGGGAAAAACATCAGGAAAAAATGCAGGATAAATACACTCTAAAAAAATTCACACTAAGAGATGCAAAATCCTTTAAAAATCGATATGAAAAAGCCAGAAATAGTCCTAAAATCGATACTGAAAATCCCCAAACCAATCAAAATCCCAGGCATTAATGGGAAAAACGTCAGGAAAAATCCAGGATAAATTCAGACTAAAAAATTTCGCTTGTTGAGACGCGAAAATTTCCTTGGAATCAATATGAAAATGGCCAGAAATAGTCCTCAAATCAGCAGTGAAACACCCCAAAGCGGTAAAAATTCCAGGCATTATTGGGAAAATCATCAGGAAGAAATCCAGTATAAATTCAGACTAAAAAATCCGCACTAAGAGACAGAAAAATCCCCCAAAAATTGATATGAAAATTGCCAGAAATCATTCTAAAATCTTCACTGAAACACCCAAAACCAGTCAACATTCCAGGCATTATTGGGAAAATTACAGGGAAAAACCAGGATAAATTCAGACTGACAAATTCGCGCTAAGAGACGCAGAAATCTCCCAAAAATCGATACGAAAATGGCCAGAAATAGTCCTAAAATCGACACTGAAACACCACAAACTGGTAGAAATTTCCGGCATTATTGGGAAAACCATCGGGAAAAATCAAGGATAAATCCCGCCTAAAGAATTTGCACTAAAAGAAGCAAAAATCCCCTACAAATCGATATGAAAATGGCCAGAAATAGTCCTAAAATGGTCACTGAAACAGCCCCAATGAGTCAAAATTCCAGGCATTATTGGGAAAAACATCAGGAAAAATGCAGGATAAATACACTCTAAAAAATTCACACTAAGAGATGCAAAATCCTTTAAAAATCGATATGAAAAAGCCAGAAATAGTCCTAAAATCGATACTGAAAATCCCCAAACCAATCAAAATCCCAGGCATTAATGGGAAAAACGTCAGGAAAAATCCAGGATAAATTCAGACTAAAAAATTTCGCTTGTTGAGACGCGAAAATTTCCTTGGAATCAATATGAAAATGGCCAGAAATAGTCCTCAAATCAGCAGTGAAACACCCCAAAGCGGTAAAAATTCCAGGCATTATTGGGAAAATCATCAGGAAGAAATCCAGTATAAATTCAGACTAAAAAATCCGCACTAAGAGACAGAAAAATCCCCCAAAAATTGATATGAAAATTGCCAGAAATCATTCTAAAATCTTCACTGAAACACCCAAAACCAGTCAACATTCCTGGCATTATTGGGAAAAATATCGGGAAAAATCCAGGATGAATTCTGCCCTAAACACCAAGGAAAATACCTAAAAATTCGCACAAAGAAAGAGAGTAATCCCCCAGAAACTGCACAAAAAAAGGCCCAGAAACTCTAGGAAAATGGCAAAACCACCTAAAATCTGTGAAAATCCCAAGGATTATTGGGAAAAGAACAAGGAAAAATCCAGGGAAAATTCAGCCTAACAAATTCGAAGTAAGGGACGCAAAAATCCCCCAAAAAATCGATATGAAAATGTCCAGAAATAGTCCTAAAATTGACACTGAAACACCCCAAACAGGCCAAAATTGCAGGCATTATTGGGAAAACCATCGGGAAACATCCAGGGTAAATTCAGCCTTAACAAGCCAGGAAAATGCCTAAAAATTCGCGCTAAGTAACATGGAAATCCCCCAGAAATTGCACAAAAAATGGCCCAGGAGGTCTTGGAATCTGCACCAAACCGCTTAACACCCGCTAGAATCACGAGGATTACTGGGAAAAAAAATCAGGAAAAATCCAGGGAAAATTCAGCCTAACAAATTCGCACTAAGAGATGCAAAAATCCCCTTAAAATTAAGAAAATAGGCAGAAATAGTCCTAAAATCGACGCTGAAGAACCCAAACAAGAAAAATTCTAGGCACTATTGGGAAAAACATGGGGAAAAATCCGGGATAAATTCAGCCTAACAAATTCGCACTAAGAGACGCAAAAATTCCCTAAAAATCGATAATAAAATGGCAAGAAACAGTCCTAAAATCGACACTGAAACACCCCAAACTGGTCAAAATTCCAGGCATTATTGGGAAAATTACAGGGAAAAACCAGGATAAATTCAGACTGACAAATTCGCGCTAAGAGACGCAGAAATCTCCCAAAAATCGATACGAAAATGGCCGGAAATAGTCCTAAAATCGACACTGAAACACCACAAACTGGTAAAAATTTCCGGCATTATTGGGAAAACCATCGGGAAAAATCAAGGATAAATCCCGCCAAAGGAATTTGCTCTAAGAGAAGCAAAAATCCCCTAAAAATCGATATGAAAATGGCCAGAAATAGTCCTAAAATGGTCACTGAAACAGCCCCAATGAGTCAAAATTCCAGGCATTATTGGGAAAAACATCAGGAAAAATGCAGGATAAATACACTCTAAAAAATTCACACTAAGAGATGCAAAATCCTTTAAAAATCGATATGAAAAAGCCAGAAATAGTTCTAAAATCGACACTGAAAATCCCCAAACCAATCAAAATCCCAGGCATTAATGGGAAAAACGTCGGGAAAAATCCAGGATAAATTCAGACTAAAAAATTTCGTCTGTTGAGACGCGAAAATTTCCTTGGAATCAATATGAAAATGGCCAGAAATAGTCCTCAAATCAGCAGAGAAACACCCCAAAGCGGTAAAAATTCCAGGCATTATTGGGAAAATCATCAGGAAGAAATCCAGGATAAATACAGACTAAAAAATCCGCACTAAGAGACAGGAAAATCCCCCCAAAAATTGATATGAAAATTGCCAGAAATCATTCTAAAATCTTCACTGAAACACCCAAAACCAGTCAACATTCCTGGCATTATTGGGAAAAATATCGGGAAAAATCCAGGATGAATTCTGCCCTAAACACCAAGGAAAATACCTAAAAATTCGCACAAAGAAAGAGAGTAATCCCCCAGAAACTGCACAAAAAAGGCCCAGAAACTCTAGGAAAATGGCAAAACCACCTAAAATCTGTGAAAATCCCAAGGATTATTGGGAAAAGAACAAGGAAAAATCCAGGGAAAATTCAGCCTAACAAATTCGAAGTAAGGGACGTAAAAATCCCCCCAAAAAATCGATATGAAAATGTCCAGAAATAGTCCTAAAATTGACACTGAAACACCCCCAAACAGGCAAAAATTGCAGGCATTATTGGGAAAACCATCGGGAAAAATCCAGGATAAATTCAGACTAAAAAATCCGCACTAAGAGACGGAAAAATCCCCCAAAAAATCGATATGAAAATGTCCAGAAATAGTCCTAAAATTGACACTGAAACACCCCAAACTGGTAAAAATTCAAGGCATTATTGGGAAAATCATCAGGAAAAATCCAGGATAAATTCAGCATTAACAAGCCAGGAAAATGCCTAAAAATTCGTGCTAAGTAACATGGAAATCCCCTAGAAATTGCACAAAAAATGGCCCAGAAGGTCTTGGAATCTGCACAAAACCGCTTAAAACCTGCCCGCATCACAAAAATTTTTAGGAAAAAAAATCAGGAAAAATCCAGGGAAAATTCAGCCTAACAAATTCGCACTTAGTGATGCAAAAATCCCGTTAAAATTACGAAATGGCCAGAAATAGTTCTAAAATCGACTCTGAAGAACCCAAACAAGTAAAAAATTCTAGACACTATTGGGAAAAACATGGGGAAAAAATCCAGGATAAATTCAGCCTAACAAATTCGCACTGAGAGATGCAAAAATTCCCTAAAAATTGATAATGAAATGGCAAGAAACAGTCGTAAAATCGACACTGAAACACCCCAAACTGGTCAAAATTCCAGGCGTTATTGGGAAAATTACAGGGAAAAACCAGGATAAATTCAGACTGACAAATTCGCGTTAAGAGACGCAGAAATCTCCCAAAAATCGATACGAAAATGGCCAGAAATAGTCCTAAAATCGAGACTTAAACACCCCAAACTGGTAAAAATTTCCGGCATTTTGGGGAAAACCATTGGGAAAAATCAAGGATAAATCCCGCCTAAGGAATTTGCACTAAAAGAAGCAAAAATCCCCTACAAATCGATATGAAAATGGCCAGAAATAGTCCTAAAATGGTCGCTGAAACAGCCCCAATGAGTCAAAATTCCAGGCATTATTGGGAAAAACATCAGGAAAAATGCAGGATAAATACACTCTAAAAAATTCACACTAAGAGATGCAAAATCCTTTAAAAATCGATATGAAAAAGCCAGAAATAGTCCTAAAGTCGACACTGAAAATCCCCAAACCAATCAAAATCCCAGGCATTAATGGGAAAAACGTCGGGAAAAATCCAGGATAAATTCAGACTAAAAAATTTCGTCTGTTGAGACGCGAAAATTTCCTTGAAATCAATATGAAAATGGCCAGAAATAGTCCTCAAATCAGCAGTGAAACACCCCAAAGCGGTAAAAATTCCAGGCATTATTGGGAAAATCATCAGGAAGAAATCCAGGATAAATACAGACTAAAAAATCCGCACTAAGAGACAGGAAAATCCCCCCAAAAATTGATATGAAAATTGCCAGAAATCATTCTAAAATCTTCACTGAAACACCCAAAACCAGTCAACATTCCTGGCATTATTGGGAAAAATATCGGGAAAAATCCAGGATGAATTCTGCCCTAAACACCAAGGAAAATACCTAAAAATTCGCACAAAGAAAGAGAGTAATCCCCCAGAAACTGCACAAAAAAAGGCCCAGAAACTCTAGGAAAATGGCAAAACCACCTAAAATCTGTGACAATCCCAAGGATTATTGGGAAAAGAACAAGGAAAAATCCAGGGAAAATTCAGCCTAACAAATTCGGGTAAGGGACGTAAAAATCCCCCAAAAAATCGATATGAAAATGTCCAGAAATAGTCCTAAAATTGACACTGAAACACCCCAAACAGGCAAAAATTGCAGGCATTATTGGGAAAACCATCGGGAAAAATCCAGGATAAATTCAGACTAAAAAAATCCGCACTAAGAGACGGAAAAATCCCCCAAAAATCGATATGAAAATGTCCAGAAATAGTCCTAAAATTGACACTGAAACACCCCCAAACTGGTAAAAAATTCAAGGCATTATTGGGAAAATCATCAGGAAAAAATCCAGGATAAATTCAGCATTAACAAGCCAGGAAAATGCCTAAAAATTCGTGCTAAGTAACATGGAAATCCCCTAGAAATTGCACAAAAAATGGCCCAGAAGGTCTTGGAATCTGCACAAAACCGCTTAAAACCTGCCCGCATCACAAAAATTTTTTAGGAAAAAAAATCAGGAAAAAATCCAGGGAAAATTCAGCCTAACAAATTCGCACTTAGTGATGCAAAAATCCCGTTAAAATTACGAAAATGGCCAGAAATAGTTCTAAAATCGACTCTGAAGAACCCAAACAAGTAAAAATTCTAGACACTATTGGGAAAAACATGGGGAAAAATCCAGGATAAATTCAGCCTAACAAATTCGCACTGAGAGATGCAAAAATTCCCTAAAAATTGATAATGAAATGGCAAGAAACAGTCGTAAAATCGACACTGAAACACCCCAAACTGGTCAAAATTCCAGGCGTTATTGGGAAAATTACAGGGAAAAACCAGGATAAATTCAGACTGACAAATTCGCGCTAAGAGACGCAGAAATCTCCCAAAAATCGATACGAAAATGGCCAGAAATAGTCCTAAAATCGAGACTTAAACACCCCAAACTGGTAAAAATTTCCGGCATTTTGGGGAAAACCATTGGGAAAAATCAAGGATAAATCCCGCCTAAGGAATTTGCACTAAAAGAAGCAAAAATCCCCTACAAATCGATATGAAAATGGCCAGAAATAGTCCTAAAATGGTCGCTGAAACAGCCCCAATGAGTCAAAATTCCAGGCATTATTGGGAAAAACATCAGGAAAAATGCAGGATAAATACACTCTAAAAAATTCACACTAAGAGATGCAAAATCCTTTAAAAATCGATATGAAAAAGCCAGAAATAGTCCTAAAGTCGACACTGAAAATCCCCAAACCAATCAAAATCCCAGGCATTAATGGGAAAAACGTCGGGAAAAATCCAGGATAAATTCAGACTAAAAAATTTCGCTTGTTGAGACGCGAAAATTTCCGTGAAATCAATACGAAAATGGCCAGAAATAGTCCTCAAATCAGCAGTGAAACACCCCAAAGCGGTAAAAATTGCAGGCATTATTGGGAAAATCATCAGGAAAAAATCCAGGATCAATTCAGACTAAAAAATCTGCACTAAGAGACAGAAAAATCCCCCCAAAATTGATATGAAAATTGCCAGAAATCATTCTAAAATCTTCACTGAAACACCCAAAACCAGTCAACATTCCTGGCATTATTGGGAAAAATATCGGGAAAAATCCAGGATGAATTCTGCCCTAAACACCAAGGAAAATACCTAAAAATTCGCACAAAGAAAGAGAGTAATCCCCCAGAAACTGCACAAAAAAAGGCCCAGAAACTCTAGGAAAATGGCAAAACCACCTAAAATCTGTGAAAATCCCAAGGATTATTGGGAAAAGAACAAGGAAAAATCCAGGGAAAATTCAGCCTAACAAATTCGAAGTAAGGGACGCAAAAATCCCCCAAAAAATCGATATGAAAATGTCCAGAAATAGTCCTAAAATTGACACTGAAACACCCCAAACAGGCAAAAAATTGCAGGCATTATTGGGAAAACCATCGGGAAAAATCCAGGATAAATTCAGACTAAAAAATCCGCACTAAGAGACGGAAAAATCCCCCAAAAATCGATATGAAAATGTCCAGAAATAGTCCTAAAATTGACACTGAAACACCCCAAACTGGTAAAAATTCAAGGCATTATTGGGAAAATCATCAGGAAAAATCCAGGATAAATTCAGCATTAACAAGCCAGGAAAATGCCTAAAAATTCGTGCTAAGTAACATGGAAATCCCCTAGAAATTGCACAAAAAATGGCCCAGAAGGTCTTGGAATCTGCACAAAACCGCTTAAAACCTGCCCGCATCACAAAAATTTTTAGGAAAAAAAATCAGGAAAAATCCAGGGAAAATTCAGCCTAACAAATTCGCACTTAGTGATGCAAAAATCCCGTTAAAATTACGAAAATGGCCAGAAATAGTTCTAAAATCGACTCTGAAGAACCCAAACAAGTAAAAATTCTAGGCACTATTGGGAAAAACATGGGGAAAAATCCAGGATAAATTCAGCCTAACAAATTCGCACTGAGAGATGCAAAAATTCCCTAAAAATTGATAATGAAATGGCAAGAAACAGTCCTAAAATCGACACTGAAACACCCCAAACTGGTCAAAATTCCAGGCGTTATTGGGAAAATTACAGGGAAAAACCAGGATAAATTCAGACTGACAAATTCGCGCTAAGAGACGCAGAAATCTCCCAAAAATCGATACGAAAATGGCCAGAAATAGTCCTAAAATCGAGACTTAAACACCCCAAACTGGTAAAAATTTCCGGCATTTTTGGGAAAACCATTGGGAAAAATCAAGGATAAATCCCGCCTAAGGAATTTGCACTAAAAGAAGCAAAAATCCCCTACAAATCGATATGAAAATGGCCAGAAATAGTCCTAAAATGGTCGCTGAAACAGCCCCAATGAGTCAAAATTCCAGGCATTATTGGGAAAAACATCAGGAAAAATGCAGGATAAATACACTCTAAAAAATTCACACTAAGAGATGCAAAATCCTTTAAAAATCGATATGAAAAAGCCAGAAATAGTCCTAAAATCGACACTGAAAATCCCCAAACCAATCAAAATCCCAGGCATTAATGGGAAAAACGTCGGGAAAAATCCAGGATAAATTCAGACTAAAAAATTTCGCTTGTTGAGACGCGAAAATTTCCGTGAAATCAATACGAAAATGGCCAGAAATAGTCCTCAAATCAGCAGTGAAACACCCCAAAGCGGTAAAAATTGCAGGCATTATTGGGAAAATCATCAGGAAAAAATCCAGGATCAATTCAGACTAAAAAATCCGCACTAAGAGACAGAAAAATCCCCCCAAAATTGATATGAAAATTGCCAGAAATCATTCTAAAATCTTCACTGAAACACCCAAAACCAGTCAACATTCCTGGCATTATTGGGAAAAATATCGGGAAAAATCCAGGATGAATTCTGCCCTAAACACCAAGGAAAATACCTAAAAATTCGCACAAAGAAAGAGAGTAATCCCCCAGAAACTGCACAAAAAAAGGCCCAGAAACTCTAGGAAAATGGCAAAACCACCTAAAATCTGTGAAAATCCCAAGGATTATTGGGAAAAGAACAAGGAAAAATCCAGGGAAAATTCAGCCTAACAAATTCGAAGTAAGGGACGCAAAAATCCCCCAAAAAATCGATATGAAAATGTCCAGAAATAGTCCTAAAATTGACACTGAAACACCCCAAACAGGCAAAAATTGCAGGCATTATTGGGAAAACCATCGGGAAAAATCCAGGATAAATTCAGACTAAAAAAATCCGCACTAAGAGACGGAAAAATCCCCCCAAAAATCGATATGAAAATGTCCAGAAATAGTCCTAAAATTGACACTGAAACACCCCAAACTGGTAAAAAATTCAAGGCATTATTGGGAAAATCATCAGGAAAAATCCAGGATAAATTCAGCATTAACAAGCCAGGAAAATGCCTAAAAATTCGTGCTAAGTAACATGGAAATCCCCTAGAAATTGCACAAAAAATGGCCCAGAAGGTCTTGGAATCTGCACAAAACCGCTTAAAACCTGCCCGCATCACAAAAATTTTTAGGAAAAAAAATCAGGAAAAATCCAGGGAAAATTCAGCCTAACAAATTCGCACTAAGAGATGCAAAAATCCCCTTAAAATTAAGAAAATAGCCAGAAATAGTCCTAAAATCGACGCTGAAGAACCCAAACAAGTAAAAATTCTAGGCACTATTGGGAAAAACATGGGGAAAAATCCGGGATAAATTCAGCCTAACAAATTCGCACTAAGAGACGCAAAAATTCCCTAAAAATCGATAATAAAATGGCAAGAAACAGTCCTAAAATCGACACTGAAACACCCCAAACTGGTCAAAATTCCAGGCGTTATTGGGAAAATTACAGGGAAAAACCAGGATAAATTCAGACTGACAAATTCGCGCTAAGAGACGCAGAAATCTCCCAAAAATCGATACGAAAATGGCCAGAAATAGTCCTAAAATCGAGACTTAAACACCCCAAACTGGTAAAAATTTCCGGCATTTTTGGGAAAACCATTGGGAAAAATCAAGGATAAATCCCGCCTAAGGAATTTGCACTAAAAGAAGCAAAAATCCCCTACAAATCGATATGAAAATGGCCAGAAATAGTCCTAAAATGGTCGCTGAAACAGCCCCAATGAGTCAAAATTCCAGGCATTATTGGGAAAAACATCAGGAAAAATGCAGGATAAATACACTCTAAAAAATTCACACTAAGAGATGCAAAATCCTTAAAAAATCGATATGAAAAAGCCAGAAATAGTCCTAAAATCAACACTGAAAATCCCCAAACCAATCAAAATTCCAGGCATTAATGGGAAAAACGTCGGGAAAAATCCAGGATAAATTCAGACTAAAAAATTTTGTCTGTTGAGACGCGAAAATTTCCTTGAAATCAATATGAAAATGGCCAGAAATAGTCCTCAAATCAGCAGTGAAACACCCCAAAGCGGTAAAAATTCCAGGCATTATTGGGAAAATCATCAGGAAAAAATCCAGGATAAATTCAGACTAAAAAATCCGCACTAAGAGACACAAAAATCCCCCAAAAATTGATATGAAAATTGCCAGAAATCATTCTAAAATCTTCACTGAAACACCCAAAACCAGTCAACATTCCTGGCATTATTGGGAAAAATATCGGGAAAAATCCAGGATGAATTCTGCCCTAAACACCAAGGAAAATACCTAAAAATTCGCACAAAGAAAGAGAGTAATCCCCCAGAAACTGCACAAAAAATGGCCCAGAAACTCTAGGAAAATGCGCAAAACCACCTAAAATCTTTGAAAATCCCAAGGATTATTGGGAAAAGAACAAGGAAAAATCCAGGGAAAATTCAGCCTAACAAATTCGAAGTAAGGGACGCAAAAATCCCCCAAAAAATCAGATATGAAAATGTCCAGAAATAGTCCTAAAATTGACATTGAAACACCCCAAACAGGCCAAAATTCCAGGCATTATTGGGAAAACCATTGGGAAAAATCAAGGATAAATTCAGACTAAAAAATCCGCACTAAGAGACGGGAAAATCCCCGAAAAATCGATATTAAAATGTTCAGAAATAGTCCTAAAACTGACACTGAAACACCCCAAACTGGTAAAAATTCAAGGCATTATTGGGAAAATCATTGGGAAACATCCAGGATGAATTCAGCCGTAACAAGCCAGGAAAATGCCTAAAAATTCGCGCTAAGTAACATAGAAATCCCCTAGAAATTGCACCAGAAATGGCGCAGAAGGTCTTGGAATCTGCACAAAACCGCTTAAAACCTGCCAGAATCACGAGGATTCCTGGGAAAAATAATTAGAAAAATCCAGGGAAAATTCAGCCTAACAAATTCGCACTAAGAGATGCAAAAATCCCCTTAAAATTAAGAAAAAGGCCAGAAATAGTCCTAAAATCGATGCTGAAGAACCCAAACAAGTAAAAATTCTAGGCACTGTTGGGAAAAACATGGAGGAAAATCCGGGATAAATTCAGCCTAACAAATTCGCACTAAAACACAAAAAAATTCCCTAAAAATCGACAATAAAATGGAATAAAACAATCCTAAAATCGACACTGAAACACCCCAAACCAATCAAAATCCCAGGCATTAATGGGAAAATTACAGGGAAAATCCAGGATAAATTCAGACTAAAAAATTTCGCTTGTTGAGACGTGAAAATTTCCTTGAAATCAATATGAAAATGGCCAGAAATAGTCCTCAAATCAGCAGTGAAACACCCCAAAGCGAGGTAAAAAATTCCAGGCATTATTGGGAAAATCATCAGGAAGAAATCCAGGATAAATTCAGACTAAAAAAATCCGCACTAAGAGACAGAAAAATCCCCCAAAAATTGATATGAAAATTGCCAGAAATCATTCTAAAATCTTCACTGAAACACCCAAAACCAGTCAACATTCCTGGCATTATTGGGAAAAATATCGGGAAAAATCCAGGATGAATTCTGTCCTAAACACCAAGGAAAATACCTAAAAATTCGCACAAAGAAAGAGAGTAATCCCCCAGAAACTGCACAAAAAAAGGCCCAGAAACTCTAGGAAAATGGCAAAACCACCTAAAATCTGTGAAAATCCCAAGGATTATTGGGAAAAGAACAAGGAAAAATCCAGGGAAAATTCAGCCTAACAAATTCGAAGTAAGGGACGCAAAAATCCCCCAAAAAATCGATATGAAAATGTCCAGAAATAGTCCTAAAATTGACACTGAAACACCCCAAACAGGCAAAAATTGCAGGCATTATTGGGAAAACCATCGGGAAAAATCCAGGATAAATTCAGACTAAAAAATCCGCACTAAGAGACGGAAAAATCCCCCAAAAATCGATATGAAAATGTCCAGAAATAGTCCTAAAATTGACACTGAAACACCCCAAACTGGTAAAAATTCAAGGCATTATTGGGAAAATCATCAGGAAAAATCCAGGATAAATTCAGCATTAACAAGCCAGGAAAATGCCTAAAAATTCGTGCTAAGTAACATGGAAATCCCCTAGAAATTGCACAAAAAATGGCCCAGAAGGTCTTGGAATCTGCACAAAACCGCTTAAAACCTGCCCGCATCACAAAAATTTTTAGGAAAAAAAATCAGGAAAAATCCAGGGAAAATTCAGCCTAACAAATTCGCACTTAGTGATGCAAAAATCCCGTTAAAATTACGAAAATGGCCAGAAATAGTTCTAAAATCGACTCTGAAGAACCCAAACAAGTAAAAATTCTAGGCACTATTGGGAAAAACATGGGGAAAAATCCAGGATAAATTCAGCCTAACAAATTCGCACTGAGAGATGCAAAAATTCCCTAAAAATTGATAATGAAATGGCAAGAAACAGTCGTAAAATCGACACTGAAACACCCCAAACTGGTCAAAATTCCAGGCGTTATTGGGAAAATTACAGGGAAAAACCAGGATAAATTCAGACTGACAAATTCGCGCTAAGAGACGCAGAAATCTCCCAAAAATCGATACGAAAATGGCCAGAAATAGTCCTAAAATCGAGACTTAAACACCCCAAACTGGTAAAAATTTCCGGCATTTTTGGGAAAACCATTGGGAAAAATCAAGGATAAATCCCGCCCTAAGGAATTTGCACTAAAAGAAGCAAAAATCCCCTACAAATCGATATGAAAATGGCCAGAAATAGTCCTAAAATGGTCGCTGAAACAGCCCCAATGAGTCAAAAATTCCAGGCATTATTGGGAAAAACATCAGGAAAAATGCAGGATAAATACACTCTAAAAAAATTCACACTAAGAGATGCAAAATCCTTAAAAAATCGATATGAAAAAAGCCAGAAATAGTCCTAAAATCAACACTGAAAATCCCCAAACCAATCAAAATTCCAGGCATTAATGGGAAAAACGTCGGGAAAAATCCAGGATAAATTCAGACTAAAAAATTTTGTCTGTTGAGACGCCGAAAATTTCCTTGAAATCAATATGAAAATGGCCAGAAATAGTCCTCAAATCAGCAGTGAAACACCCCAAAGCGGTAAAAATTCCAGGCATTATTGGGAAAATCATCAGGAAAAAAATCCAGGATAAATTCAGACTAAAAAAATCCGCACTAAGAGACACAAAAATCCCCCAAAAATTGATATGAAAATTGCCAGAAATCATTCTAAAATCTTCACTGAAACACCCAAAACCAGTCAACATTCCTGGCATTATTGGGGAAAAATATCGGGAAAAAATCCAGGATGAATTCTGCCCTAAACACCAAGGAAAATACCTAAAAATTCGCGACAAAGAAAGAGAGTAATCCCCCAGAAACTGCACAAAAAATGGCCCAGAAACTCTAGGAAAATGCGCAAAACCACCTAAAATCTTTGAAAATCCCAAGGATTATTGGGAAAAGAACAAGGAAAAATCCAGGGAAAATTCAGCCTAACAAATTCGAAGTAAGGGACGCAAAAATCCCCCAAAAAATCAGATATGAAAATGTCCAGAAATAGTCCTAAAATTGACATTGAAACACCCCAAACAGGCCAAAATTCCAGGCATTATTGGGAAAACCATTGGGAAAAATCAAGGATAAATTCAGACTAAAAAATCCGCACTAAGAGACGGGAAAATCCCCGAAAAATCGATATTAAAATGTTCAGAAATAGTCCTAAAACTGACACTGAAACACCCCAAACTGGTAAAAATTCAAGGCATTATTGGGAAAATCATTGGGAAACATCCAGGATGAATTCAGCCGTAACAAGCCAGGAAAATGCCTAAAAATTCGCGCTAAGTAACATAGAAATCCCCTAGAAATTGCACCAGAAATGGCGCAGAAGGTCTTGGAATCTGCACAAAACCGCTTAAAACCTGCCCGCATCACAAAAATTTTTAGGAAAAAAAATCAGGAAAAATCCAGGGAAAATTCAGCCTAACAAATTCGCACTAAGAGATGCAAAAATCCCCTTAAAATTAAGAAAAAGGCCAGAAATAGTCCTAAAATCGATGCTGAAGAACCCAAACAAGTAAAAATTCTAGGCACTGTTGGGAAAAACATGGAGGAAAATCCGGGATAAATTCAGCCTAACAAATTCGCACTAAAACACAAAAAAATTCCCTAAAAATCGACAATAAAATGGAATAAAACAATCCTAAAATCGACACTGAAACACCCCAAACCAATCAAAATCCCAGGCATTAATGGGAAAATTACAGGGAAAATCCAGGATAAATTCAGACTAAAAAATTTCGCTTGTTGAGACGTGAAAATTTCCTTGAAATCAATATGAAAATGGCCAGAAATAGTCCTCAAATCAGCAGTGAAACACCCCAAAGCGGTAAAAATTCCAGGCATTATTGGGAAAATCATCAGGAAGAAATCCAGGATAAATTCAGACTAAAAAATCCGCACTAAGAGACAGAAAAATCCCCCAAAAATTGATATGAAAATTGCCAGAAATCATTCTAAAATCTTCACTGAAACACCCAAAACCAGTCAACATTCCTGGCATTATTGGGAAAAATATCGGGAAAAATCCAGGATGAATTCTGTCCTAAACACCAAGGAAAATACCTAAAAATTCGCACAAAGAAAGAGAGTAATCCCCCAGAAACTGCACAAAAAAAGGCCCAGAAACTCTAGGAAAATGGCAAAACCACCTAAAATCTGTGAAAATCCCAAGGATTATTGGGAAAAGAACAAGGAAAAATCCAGGGAAAATTCAGCCTAACAAATTCAAGTAAGGGACTTAAAAATCCCCCAAAAAATCGATATGAAAATGTCCAGAAATAGTCCTAAAATTGACACTGAAACACCCCAAACAGGCAAAAATTGCAGGCATTATTGGGAAAACCATCGGGAAAAATCCAGGATAAATTCAGACTAAAAAATCCGCACTAAGAGACGGAAAAATCCCCCAAAAATCGATATGAAAATGTCCAGAAATAGTCCTAAAATTGACACTGAAACACCCCAAACTGGTAAAAATTCAAGGCATTATTGGGAAAATCATCAGGAAAAATCCAGGATAAATTCAGCATTAACAAGCCAGGAAAATGCCTAAAAATTCGTGCTAAGTAACATGGAAATCCCCTAGAAATTGCACAAAAAATGGCCCAGAAGGTCTTGGAATCTGCACAAAACCGCTTAAAACCTGCCCGCATCACAAAAAATTTTTAGGAAAAAAAATCAGGAAAAATCCAGGGAAAATTCAGCCTAACAAATTCGCACTTAGTGATGCAAAAATCCCGTTAAAATTACGAAAATGGCCAGAAATAGTTCTAAAATCGACTCTGAAGAACCCAAACAAGTAAAAATTCTAGGCACTATTGGGAAAAACATGGGGAAAAATCCAGGATAAATTCAGCCTAACAAATTCGCACTGAGAGATGCAAAAATTCCCTAAAAATTGATAATGAAATGGCAAGAAACAGTCGTAAAATCGACACTGAAACACCCCAAACTGGTCAAAATTCCAGGCGTTATTGGGAAAATTACAGGGAAAAACCAGGATAAATTCAGACTGACAAATTCGAGCTAAGAGACGCGAGAAATCTCCCAAAAATCGACATACGAAAATGGCCAGAAATAGTCCTAAAATCGAGACTTAAACACCCCAAACTGGTAAAAATTTCCGGCATTTTTGGGAAAACCATTGGGAAAAATCAAGGATAAATCCCGCCTAAGGAATTTGCACTAAAAGAAGCAAAAATCCCCTACAAATCGATATGAAAATGGCCAGAAATAGTCCTAAAATGGTCGCTGAAACAGCCCCAATGAGTCAAAATTCCAGGCATTATTGGGAAAAACATCAGGAAAAATGCAGGATAAATACACTCTAAAAAATTCACACTAAGAGATGCAAAATCCTTAAAAAATCGATATGAAAAAGCCAGAAATAGTCCTAAAATCAACACTGAAAATCCCCAACCCAATCAAAATTCCAGGCATTAATGGGAAAAACGTCGGGAAAAATCCAGGATAAATTCAGACTAAAAAATTTTGTCTGTTGAGACGCGAAAATTTCCTTGAAATCAATATGAAAATGGCCAGAAATAGTCCTCAAATCAGCAGTGAAACACCCCAAAGCGGTAAAAATTCCAGGCATTATTGGGAAAATCATCAGGAAGTAATCCAGGATAAATTCAGACTAAAAAATCCGCACTAAGAGACACAAAAATCCCCCAAAAATTGATATGAAAATTGCCAGAAATCATTCTAAAATCTTCACTGAAACACCCAAAACCAGTCAACATTCCTGGCATTATTGGGAAAAATATCGGGAAAAATCCAGGATGAATTCTGCCCTAAACACCAAGGAAAATACCTAAAAATTCGCACAAAGAAAGAGAGTAATCCCCCAGAAACTGCACAAAAAATGGCCCAGAAACTCTAGGAAAATCGCCATAAAACCACCTAAAATCTTTGAAAATCCCAAGGATTATTGGGGAAAAGAACAAGGAAAAATCCAGGGAAAATTCAGCCTAACAAATTCGGAAGTAAGGGACGTAAAAATCCCCCAAAAAATCAGATATGAAAATGTCCAGAAATAGTCCTAAAATTGACACTGAAACACCCCAAACAGGCCAAAATTCCAGGCATTATTGGGAAAACCATTGGGAAAAATCAAGGATAAATTCAGACTAAAAAATCCGCACTAAGAGACGGGAAAATCCCCGAAAAATCGATATTAAAATGTTCAGAAATAGTCCTAAAACTGACACTGAAACACCCCAAACTGGTAAAAATTCAAGGCATTATTGGGAAAATCATTGGGAAACATCCAGGATGAATTCAGCCGTAACAAGCCAGGAAAATGCCTAAAAATTACAGCTAAGTAACATAGAAATCCCTAGAAATTGCACCAGAAATGGCGCAGAAGGTCTTGGAATCTGCACAAAACCGCTTAAAACCTGCCAGAATCACGAGGGATTCCTGGGAAAAATAATTAGAAAAAATCCAGGGAAAATTCAGCCTAACAAATTCGCACTAAGAGATGCAAAAAATCCCCTTAAAATTAAGAAAAAAGGCCAGAAATAGTCCTAAAATCGATGCTGAAGAACCCAAACAAGTAAAAATTCTAGGCACTGTTGGGAAAAACATGGAGGAAAATCCGGGATAAATTCAGCCTAACAAATTCGCACTAAAACACAAAAAAATTCCCTAAAAATCGACAATAAAATGGAATAAAACAATCCTAAAATCGACACTGAAACACCCCAAACCAATCAAAATCCCAGGCATTAATGGGAAAATTACAGGAAAATCCAGGATAAATTCAGACTAAAAAATTTCGCTTGTTGAGACGTGAAAATTTCCTTGAAATCAATATGAAAATGGCCAGAAATAGTCCTCAAATCAGCAGTGAAACACCCCAAAGCGGTAAAAATTCCAGGCATTATTGGGAAAATCATCAGGAAGAAATCCAGGATAAATTCAGACTAAAAAATCCGCACTAAGAGACAGAAAAATCCCCCAAAAATTGATATGAAAATTGCCAGAAATCATTCTAAAATCTTCACTGAAACACCCAAAACCAGTCAACATTCCTGGCATTATTGGGAAAAATATCGGGAAAAATCCAGGATGAATTCTGCCCTAAACACCAAGGAAAATACCTAAAAATTCGCACAAAGAAAGAGAGTAATCCCCCAGAAACTGCACAAAAAAAGGCCCAGAAACTCTAGGAAAATGCGCAAAACCACCTAAAATCTGTGAAAATCCCAAGGATATTTGGGAAAAGAACAAGGAAAAATCCAGGGAAAATTCAGCCTAACAAATTCGAAGTAAGGGACGCAAAAATCCCCCTAAAAATCGATAAGAAAATGTCCAGAAATAGTCCTAAAATTGACACTGAAACACCCCAAACAGGCCAAAATTCCAGGCATTATTGGGAAAACCATCGGGAAAAATCCAGGATAAATTCAGACTAAAAAATCCGCACTAAGAGACGGAAAAATCCCCCAAAAATTGATATTAAAATGTCCAGAAATAGTCCTAAAATTGACACTGAAACACCCCAAACTGGTAAAAATTCAAGGCATTATTGGGAAAATCATCAGGAAAAATCCAGGATAAATTCAGCATTAACAAGCCAGGAAAATGCCTAAAAATTCGTGCTAAGTAACATGGAAATCCCCTAGAAATTGCACAAAAAATGGCCCAGAAGGTCTTGGAATCTGCACAAAACCGCTTAAAACCTGCCGGAATCACGAGGGATTCCTGGGAAAAAAAATCAGGACAAATCCAGGGAAAATTCAGCCTAACAAATTCGCACTAAGAGATGCAAAAATCCTTAAAATTAAGAAAATAGCCAGAAATAGTCCTAAAATCGACGCTGAAGAACCAAATCAAGTAAAAATTCTAGGCACTCTTGGGAAAAACATGGGGAAAAAATCCGGGATAAATTCAGCCTAACAAATTCGCACTAAGAGATGCAAAAATTCCCTAAAAAATCGATAATAAAATGGCAAGAAACAGTCCTAAAATCGACACTGAAACACCCCAAACTGGTCAAAAATTCCAGGCATTATTGGGAAAATTACAAGGAAAAACCGGGATAAATTCAGCCTGATAAATTCGCTAAGAGACGCAGAAATCTCCCAAAAATCGATACGAAAATTGCCAGAAATCATTCTAAAATCTTCACTGAAACACCCAAAACCAGTCAACATTCCTGGCATTATTGGGAAAAATATCGGGAAAAAATCCGGGATGAATTCTGCCCTAAACACCAAGGAAAATACCTAAAAATTCGCACAAAAAAGAGAGTAATCCCCAGAAACTGCACAAAAAATGGCCCAGAAACTCTAGGAAAATGTCATAAAACCACCTAAAATCTGTGAAAATCCCAAGGATTATTGGGAAAAGAACAAGGAAAAATCCAGGGAAAATTCAGCCTAACAAATTCGGAAGTAAGGGACGCTAAAAAATCCCCCAAAAAATCAGATATGAAAATGTCCAGAAATAGTCCTAAAATTGACACTGAAACACCCCAAACAGGCCAAAATTCCAGGCATTATTGGGAAAACCATCGGGAAAAAATCAAGGATAAATCCCGCCTAAGGAATTTGCACTAAAAGAAGCAAAAATCCCCTACAAATCGATATTAAAATGTCCAGAAATAGTTTTAAAACTGACACTGAAACACCCCAAACTGGTAAAAATTCAAGGCATTATTGGGAAAA